>MRSW03000325.1:0-36796 GCA_001923025.3 Taenia multiceps | reverse complement strand
CAAGTGAGTGACACTCTGGCATGTGGTGCATGTTGTCACCTGTCAAGTCAGTCAGTGAGGCGTGACAAGGCTTGACAACTGTCAGCTTGACAGGTGACAGCTTGACAGGTAGACAAGTGAGTGACACTCTGACATGTGGTGCATTGTTTCACCCTCAAGTCAGTCAGTGAGGCGTGACAAGGCTTGACAACCTGTCAGCTTGACAGGTGACAGCTTGACAGGTAGACAAGTGAGTGACACTCTGACATGTGGTGCATTGTTGTCACCTCTCAAGTCAGTCAGTGAGGCGTGACAAGGCTTGACAACCTGTCAGCTTGACAGGTGACAGCTTGACAGGTAGACAAGTGAGTGACACTCTGACATGTGGTGCATTGTTGTCACCTGTCAAGTCAGTCAGTGAGGCGTGACAAGGCTTGACAACCTGTCAGCTTGACAGGTGACAGCTTGACAGGTAGACAAGTGAGTGACACTCTGACATGTGGTGCATTGTTGTCACCTCAAGTCAGTCAGTGAGGCGTGACAAGGCTTGACAACCTGTCAGCTTGACAGGTGACAGCTTGACAGGTAGACAAGTGAGTGACACTCTGGCATGTGGTGCATTGTTGTCACCTGTCAAGTCAGTCAGTGAGGCGTGACAAGGCTTGACAACCTGTCAGCTTGACAGGTGACAGCTTGACAGGTAGACAAGTGAGTGACACTCTGACATGTGGTGCATTGTTGTCACCTCTGTCAAGTCAGTCAGTGAGGCGTGACAAGGCTTGACAACCTGTCAGCTTGACAGGTGACAGCTTGACAGGTAGACAAGTGAGTGACACTCTGACATGTGGTGCATTGTTGTCACCTGTCAAGTCAGTCAGTGAGGCGTGACAAGGCTTGACAGGTGACAGCTTGACAGGTGACAGCTTGACAGGTAGACAAGTGAGTGACACTCTGACATGTGGTGCATTGTTGTCACCTGTCAAGTCAGTCAGTGAGGCGTGACAAGGCTTGACAACCTGTCAGGCTTGACAGGTGACAGCTTGACAGGTAGACAAGTGAGTGACACTCTGGCATGTGGTGCATTGTTGTCACCTCTCAAGTCAGTCAGTGAGTAAGGCGTGACAAGGCTTGACAACCTGTCAGCTTGACAGGTGACAGCTTGACAGGTAGACAAGTGAGTGACACTCTGACATGTGGTGCATTGTTGTCACCTGTCAAGTCAGTCAGTGAGCGTGACAAGGCTTGACAACCTGTCAGCTTGACAGGTGACAGCTTGACAGGTAACAAGTGAGTGACACTCTGCATGTGGTGCATTGTTGTCACCTGTCAAGTCAGTCAGTGAGGCGTGACAAGGCTTGACAACCTGTCAGCTTGACAGGTGACAGCTTGACAGGTAGACAAGTGAGTGACACTCTGACATGTGGTGCATTGTTGTCACCTGTCAAGTCAGTCAGTGAGGCGTGACAAGGCTTGACAACCTGTCAGCTTGACAGGTGACAGCTTGACAGGTAGACAAGTGAGTGACACTCTGACATGTGGTGCTTGTCACCTCTCAAGTCAGTCAGTGAGCGTGACAAGGCTTGACAACCTGTCAGCTTGACAGGTGACAGCTTGACAGGTAGACAAGTGAGTGACACTCTGACATGTGGTGCATTGTTGTCACCTGTCAAGTCAGTCAGTGAGGCGTGACAAGGCTTGACAACCTGTCAGCTTGACAGGTGACAGCTTGACAGGTAGACAAGTGAGTGACACTCTGACATGTGGTGCATTGTTGTCACCTGTCAAGTCAGTCAGTGAGGCGTGACAGCTTGAAACCTGTCAGCTTGACAGGTGACAGCTTGACAGGTAGACAAGTGAGTGACACTCTGACATGTGGTGCATTGTTGTCACCTGTCAAGTCAGTCAGTGAGGCGTGACAAGGCTTGACAACCTGTCAGCTTGACAGGTGACAGCTTGACAGGTAGACAAGTGAGTGACACTCTGACATGGTGCATTGTTGTCACCTCTCAAGTCAGTCAGTGAGGGTGACAAGCTTGACAACCTGTCAGCTTGACAGGTGACAGCTTGACAGGTAGACAAGTGAGTGACACTCTGACATGTGGTGCATTGTTGTCACCTGTCAAGTCAGTCAGTGAGGCGTGACAAGGCTTGACAACTGTCAGCTTGACAGGTGACAGCTTGACAGGTAGACAAGTGAGTGACACTCTGACATGTGGTGCATTGTTGTCACCTGTCAAGTCAGTCAGTGAGGCGTGACAAGGCTTGACAACCTGTCAGCTTGACAGGTGACAGCTTGACAGGTAGACAAGTGAGTGACACTCTGACATGTGGTGCATTGTTGTCACCTGTCAAGTCAGTCAGTGAGGCGTGACAAGGCTTGACAACTGTCAGCTTGACAGGTGACAGCTTGACAGGTAGACAAGTGAGTGACACTCTGACATGTGGTGCATTGTTGTCACCTGTCAAGTCAGTCAGTGAGGCGTGACAAGGCTTGACAACCTGTCAGTTGACAGGTGACAGCTTGACAGGTAGACAAGTGAGTGACACTCTGACATGTGGTGCATTGTTGTCACCTGTCAAGTCAGTCAGTGAGGCGTGACAAGGCTTGACAACCTGTCAGCTTGACAGGTGACAGCTTGACAGGTAGACAAGTGAGTGACACTCTGGCATGTGGTGCATTGTTGTCACCTGTCAAGTCAGTCAGTGAGGCGTGACAAGGCTTGACAACCTGTCAGCTTGACAGGTGACAGCTTGACAGGTAGACAAGTGAGTGACACTCTGACATGTGGTGCATTGTTGTCACCTGTCAAGTCAGTCAGTGAGGCGTGACAAGGCTTGACAACCTGTCAGCTTGACAGGTGACAGCTTGACAGGTAGACAAGTGAGTGACACTCTGACATGTGGTGCATTGTTGTCACCTGTCAAGTCAGTCAGTGAGGCGTGACAAGGCTTGACAACCTGTCAGCTTGACAGGTGACAGCTTGACAGGTAGACAAGTGAGTGACACTCTGACATGTGGTGCATTGTGTCACCTGTCAAGTCAGTCAGTGAGGCGTGACAAGGCTTGACAACCTGTCAGCTTGACAGGTGACAGCTTGACAGGTAGACAAGTGAGTGACACTCTGACATGTGGTGCTTGTTGTCACCTGTCAAGTCAGTCAGTGAGGCGTGACAAGGCTTGACAACCTGTCAGCTTGACAGGTGACAGCTTGACAGGTAGACAAGTGAGTGACACTCTGACATGTGGTGCATTGTTGTCACCTGTCAAGTCAGTCAGTGAGGCGTGACAAGGCTTGACAACCTGTCAGCTTGACAGGTGACAGCTTGACAGGTAGACAAGTGAGTGACACTCTGACATGTGGTGCATTGTTGTCACCTGTCAAGTCAGTCAGTGAGGCGTGACAAGGCTTGACAACCTGTCAGCTTGACAGGTGACAGCTTGACAGGTAGACAAGTGAGTGACACTCTGACATGTGGTGCATTGTTGTCACCTGTCAAGTCAGTCAGTGAGGCGTGACAAGGCTTGACAACCTGTCAGCTTGACAGGTGAGAGCTTGACAGGTAGACAAGTGAGTGACACTCTGACATGTGGTGCATTGTTGTCACCTGTCAAGTCAGTCAGTGAGGCGTGACAAGGCTTGACAACCTGTCAGCTTGACAGGTGACAGCTTGACAGGTAGACAAGTGAGTGACACTCTGACATGTGGTGCATTGTTGTCACCTGTCAAGTCAGTCAGTGAGGCGTGACAAGGCTTGACAACCTGTCAGCTTGACAGGTGACAGCTTGACAGGTAGACAAGTGAGTGACACTCTGACATGTGGTGCATTGTTGTCACCTGTCAAGTCAGTCAGTGAGGCGTGACAAGGCTTGACAACCTGTCAGCTTGACAGGTGACAGCTTGACAGGTAGACAAGTGAGTGACACTCTGACATGTGGTGCATTGTTGTCACCTGTCAAGTCAGTCAGTGAGGCGTGACAAGGCTTGACAACCTGTCAGCTTGACAGGTGACAGCTTGACAGGTGACAGCTTGACAGGTAGACAAGTGAGTGACACTCTGACATGTGGTGCATTGTTGTCACCTGTCAAGTCAGTCAGTGAGGCGTGACAAGGCTTGACAACCTGTCAGCTTGACAGGTGACAGCTTGACAGGTAGACAAGTGAGTGACACTCTGACATGTGGTGCATTGTTGTCACCTGTCAAGTCAGTCAGTGGTGAGGCGTGACAAGGCTTGACAACCTGTCAGCTTGACAGGTGACAGCTTGACAGGTAGACAAGTGAGTGACACTCTGACATGTGGTGCATTGTTGTCACCTGTCAAGTCAGTCAGTGAGGCGTGACAAGGCTTGACAACCTGTCAGCTTGACAGGTGACAGCTTGACAGGTAGACAAGTGAGTGACACTCTGACATGTGGTGCATTGTTGTCACCTGTCAAGTCAGTCAGTGAGGCGTGACAAGGCTTGACAACCTGTCAGCTTGACAGGTGACAGCTTGACAGGTAGACAAGTGAGTGACACTCTGACATGTGGTGCATTGTTGTCACCTGTCAAGTCAGTCAGTGAGGCGTGACAAGGCTTGACAACCTGTCAGCTTGACAGGTGACAGCTTGACAGGTAGTAGACAAGTGAGTGACACTCTGACATGTGGTGCATTGTTGTCACCTGTCAAGTCAGTCAGTGAGGCGTGACAAGGCTTGACAACCTGTCAGCTTGACAGGTGACAGCTTGACAGGTAGACAAGTGAGTGACACTCTGACATGTGGTGCATTGTTGTCACCTGTCAAGTCAGTCAGAGTGAGGCGTGACAAGGCTTGACAACCTGTCAGCTTGACAGGTGACAGCTTGACAGGTAGACAAGTGAGTGACACTCTGACATGTGGTGCATTGTTGTCACCTGTCAAGTCAGTCAGTGAGGCGTGACAAGGCTTGACAACCTGTCAGCTTGACAGGTGACAGCTTGACAGGTAGACAAGTGAGTGACACTCTGACATGTGGTGCATTGTTGTCACCTGTCAAGTCAGTCAGTGAGGCGTGACAAGGCTTGACAACCTGTCAGCTTGACAGGTGACAGCTTGACAGGTAGACAAGTGAGTGACACTCTGACATGTGGTGCATTGTTGTCACCTGTCAAGTCAGTCAGTGAGGCGTGACAAGCTTGACAACCTGTCAGCTTGACAGGTGACAGCTTGACAGGTAGACAAGTGAGTGACACTCTGACATGTGGTGCATTGTTGTCACCTGTCAAGTCAGTCAGTGAGGCGTGACAAGGCTTGACAACCTGTCAGCTGGACAGGTGACAGCTTGACAGGTAGACAAGTGAGTGACACTCTGACATGTGGTGCATTGTTGTCACCTGTCAAGTCAGTCAGTGAGGCGTGACAAGGCTTGACAACCTGTCAGCTTGACAGGTGACAGCTTGACAGGTAGACAAGTGAGTGACACTCTGACATGTGGTGCATTGTTGTCACCTGTCAAGTCAGTCAGTGAGGCGTGACAAGGCTTGACAACCTGTCAGCTTGACAGGTGACAGCTTGACAGGTAGACAAGTGAGTGACACTCTGACATGTGGTGCATTGTTGTCACCTGTCAAGTCAGTCAGTGAGGCGTGACAAGGCTTGACAACCTGTCAGCTTGACAGGTGACAGCTTGACAGGTAGACAAGTGAGTGACACTCTGACATGTGGTGCATTGTTGTCACCTGTCAAGTCAGTCAGTGAGGCGTGACAAGGCTTGACAACCTGTCAGCTTGACAGGTGACAGCTTGACAGGTAGACAAGTGAGTGACACTCTGACATGTGGTGCATTGTTGTCACCTGTCAAGTCAGTCAGTGAGGCGTGACAAGGCTTGACAACCTGTCAGCTTGACAGGTGACAGCTTGACAGGTAGACAAGTGAGTGACACTCTGACATGTGGTGCATTGTTGTCACCTCTCAAGTCAGTCAGTGAGGCGTGACAAGGCTTGACAACCTGTCAGCTTGACAGGTGACAGCTTGACAGGTAGACAAGTGAGTGACACTCTGACATGTGGTGCATTGTTGTCACCTGTCAAGTCAGTCAGTGAGGCGTGACAAGGCTTGACAACCTGTCAGCTTGACAGGTGACAGCTTGACAGGTAGACAAGTGAGTGACACTCTGACATGTGGTGCATTGTTGTCACCTGTCAAGTCAGTCAGTGAGGCGTGACAAGGCTTGACAACCTGTCAGCTTGACAGGTGACAGCTTGACAGGTAGACAAGTGAGTGACACTCTGACATGTGGTGCATTGTTGTCACCTGTCAAGTCAGTCAGTGAGGCGTGACAAGGCTTGACAACCTGTCAGCTTGACAGGTGACAGCTTGACAGGTAGACAAGTGAGTGACACTCTGACATGTGGTGCCTTGTCACCTGTCAAGTCAGTCAGTGAGGCGTGACAAGGCTTGACAACCTGTCAGCTTGACAGGTGACAGCTTGACAGGTAGACAAGTGAGTGACACTCTGACATGTGGTGCATTGTTGTCACCTGTCAAGTCAGTCAGTGAGGCGTGACAAGGCTTGACAACCTGTCAGCTTGACAGGTGACAGCTTGACAGGTAGACAAGTGAGTGACACTCTGACATGTGGTGCATTGTTGTCACCTGTCAAGTCAGTCAGTGAGGCGTGACAAGGCTTGACAACCTGTCAGCTTGACAGGTGACAGCTTGACAGGTAGACAAGTGAGTGACACTCTGACATGTGGTGCATTGTTGTCACCTGTCAAGTCAGTCAGTGAGGCGTGACAAGGCTTGACAACCTGTCAGCTTGACAGGTGACAGCTTGACAGGTAGACAAGTGAGTGACACTCTGACATGTGGTGCATTGTTGTCACCTGTCAAGTCAGTCAGTGAGGCGTGACAAGGCTTGACAACCTGTCAGCTTGACAGGTGACAGCTTGACAGGTAGACAAGTGAGTGACACTCTGACATGTGGTGCATTGTTGTCACCTGTCAAGTCAGTCAGTGAGGCGTGACAAGGCTTGACAACCTGTCAGCTTGACAGGTGACAGCTTGACAGGTAGACAAGTGAGTGACACTCTGACATGTGGTGCATTGTTGTCACTCTCAAGTCAGTCAGTCAGTGAGGCGTGACAAGGCTTGACAACCTGTCAGTTGACAGGTGACAGCTTGACAGGTAGACAAGTGAGTGACACTCTGACATGTGGTGCATTGTTGTCACCTGTCAAGTCAGTCAGTGAGGCGTGACAAGGCTTGACAACCTGTCAGCTTGACAGGTGACAGCTTGACAGGTAGACAAGTGAGTGACACTCTGACATGTGGTGCATTGTTGTCCTGTCAAGTCAGTCAGTGAGGCGTGACAAGGCTTGACAACCTGTCAGCTTGACAGGTGACAGCTTGACAGGTAGACAAGTGAGTGACACTCTGACATGTGGTGCATTGTTGTCACCTGTCAAGTCAGTCAGTGAGGCGTGACAAGGCTTGACAACCTGTCAGCTTGACAGGTGACAGCTTGACAGGTAGACAAGTGAGTGACACTCTGACATGTGGTGCATTGTTGTCACCTGTCAAGTCAGTCAGTGAGGCGTGACAAGGCTTGACAACCTGTCAGCTTGACAGGTGACAGCTTGACAGGTAGACAAGTGAGTGACACTCTGACATGTGGTGCATTGTTGTCACCTGTCAAGTCAGTCAGTGAGGCGTGACAAGGCTTGACAACCTGTCAGCTTGACAGGTGACAGCTTGACAGGTAGACAAGTGAGTGACACTCTGACATGTGGTGCATTGTTGTCACCTGTCAAGTCAGTCAGTGAGGCGTGACAAGGCTTGACAACCTGTCAGCTTGACAGGTGACAGCTTGACAGGTAGACAAGTGAGTGACACTCTGACATGTGGTGCATTGTTGTCACCTGTCAAGTCAGTCAGTGAGGCGTGACAAGGCTTGACAACCTGTCAGCTTGACAGGTGACAGCTTGACAGGTAGACAAGTGAGTGACACTCTGACATGTGGTGCATTGTTGTCACCTGTCAAGTCAGTCAGTGAGGCGTGACAAGGCTTGACAACCTGTCAGCTTGACAGGTGACAGCTTGACAGGTAGACAAGTGAGTGACACTCTGACATGTGGTGCATTGTTGTCACCTGTCAAGTCAGTCAGTGAGGCGTGACAAGGCTTGACAACCTGTCAGCTTGACAGGTGACAGCTTGACAGGTAGACAAGTGAGTGACACTCTGACATGTGGTGCATTGTTGTCACCTGTCAAGTCAGTCAGTGAGGCGTGACAAGGCTTGACAACCTGTCAGCTTGACAGGTGACAGCTTGACAGGTAGACAAGTGAGTGACACTCTGACATGTGGTGCATTGTTGTCACCTGTCAAGTCAGTCAGTGAGGCGTGACAAGGCTTGACAACCTGTCAGCTTGACAGGTGACAGCTTGACAGGTAGACAAGTGAGTGACACTCTGACATGTGGTGCATTGTTGTCACCTGTCAAGTCAGTCAGTGAGGCGTGACAAGGCTTGACAACCTGTCAGCTTGACAGGTGACAGCTTGACAGGTAGACAAGTGAGTGACACTCTGACATGTGGTGCATTGTTGTCACCTGTCAAGTCAGTCAGTGAGGCGTGACAAGGCTTGACAACCTGTCAGCTTGACAGGTGACAGCTTGACAGGTAGACAAGTGAGTGACACTCTGACATGTGGTGCATTGTTGTCACCTGTCAAGTCAGTCAGTGAGGCGTGACAAGGCTTGACAACCTGTCAGCTTGACAGGTGACAGCTTGACAGGTAGACAAGTGAGTGACACTCTGACATGTGGTGCATTGTTGTCACCTGTCAAGTCAGTCAGTGAGGCGTGACAAGGCTTGACAACCTGTCAGCTTGACAGGTGACAGCTTGACAGGTAGACAAGTGAGTGACACTCTGACATGTGGTGCATTGTTGTCACCTGTCAAGTCAGTCAGTGAGGCGTGACAAGGCTTGACAACCTGTCAGCTTGACAGGTGACAGCTTGACAGGTAGACAAGTGAGTGACACTCTGACATGTGGTGCATTGTTGTCACTGTCAAGTCAGTCAGTGAGGCGTGACAAGGCTTGACAACCTGTCAGCTTGACAGGTGACAGCTTGACAGGTAGACAAGTGAGTGACACTCTGACATGTGGTGCATTGTTGTCACCTGTCAAGTCAGTCAGTGAGGCGTGACAAGGCTTGACAACCTGTCAGCTTGACAGGTGACAGCTTGACAGGTAGACAAGTGAGTGACACTCTGACATGTGGTGCATTGTTGTCACCTGTCAAGTCAGTCAGTGAGGCGTGACAAGGCTTGACAACCTGTCAGCTTGACAGGTGACAGCTTGACAGGTAGACAAGTGAGTGACACTCTGACATGTGGTGCATTGTTGTCACCTGTCAAGTCAGTCAGTGAGGCGTGACAAGGCTTGACAACCTGTCAGCTTGACAGGTGACAGCTTGACAGGTAGACAAGTGAGTGACACTCTGACATGTGGTGCATTGTTGTCACCTGTCAAGTCAGTCAGTGAGGCGTGACAAGGCTTGACAACCTGTCAGCTTGACAGGTGACAGCTTGACAGGTAGACAAGTGAGTGACACTCTGACATGTGGTGCATTGTTGTCACCTGTCAAGTCAGTCAGTGAGGCGTGACAAGGCTTGACAACCTGTCAGCTTGACAGGTGACAGCTTGACAGGTAGACAAGTGAGTGACACTCTGACATGTGGTGCATTGTTGTCACCTGTCAAGTCAGTCAGTGAGGCGTGACAAGGCTTGACAACCTGTCAGCTTGACAGGTGACAGCTTGACAGGTAGACAAGTGAGTGACACTCTGACATGTGGTGCATTGTTGTCACCTGTCAAGTCAGTCAGTGAGGCGTGACAAGGCTTGACAACCTGTCAGCTTGACAGGTGACAGCTTGACAGGTAGACAAGTGAGTGACACTCTGACATGTGGTGCATTGTTGTCACCTGTCAAGTCAGTCAGTGAGGCGTGACAAGGCTTGACAACCTGTCAGCTTGACAGGTGACAGCTTGACAGGTAGACAAGTGAGTGACACTCTGACATGTGGTGCATTGTTGTCACCTGTCAAGTCAGTCAGTGAGGCGTGACAAGGCTTGACAACCTGTCAGCTTGACAGGTGACAGCTTGACAGGTAGACAAGTGAGTGACACTCTGACATGTGGTGCATTGTTGTCACCTGTCAAGTCAGTCAGTGAGGCGTGACAAGGCTTGACAACCTGTCAGCTTGACAGGTGACAGCTTGACAGGTAGACAAGTGAGTGACACTCTGACATGTGGTGCATTGTTGTCACCTGTCAAGTCAGTCAGTGAGGCGTGACAAGGCTTGACAACCTGTCAGCTTGACAGGTGACAGCTTGACAGGTAGACAAGTGAGTGACACTCTGACATGTGGTGCATTGTTGTCACCTGTCAAGTCAGTCAGTGAGGCGTGACAAGGCTTGACAACCTGTCAGCTTGACAGGTGACAGCTTGACAGGTAGACAAGTGAGTGACACTCTGACATGTGGTGCATTGTTGTCACCTGTCAAGTCAGTCAGTGAGGCGTGACAAGGCTTGACAACCTGTCAGCTTGACAGGTGACAGCTTGACAGGTAGACAAGTGAGTGACACTCTGACATGTGGTGCATTGTTGTCACCTGTCAAGTCAGTCAGTGAGGCGTGACAAGGCTTGACAACCTGTCAGCTTGACAGGTGACAGCTTGACAGGTAGACAAGTGAGTGACACTCTGACATGTGGTGCATTGTTGTCACCTGTCAAGTCAGTCAGTGAGGCGTGACAAGGCTTGACAACCTGTCAGCTTGACAGGTGACAGCTTGACAGGTAGACAAGTGAGTGACACTCTGACATGTGGTGCATTGTTGTCACCTGTCAAGTCAGTCAGTGAGGCGTGACAAGGCTTGACAACCTGTCAGCTTGACAGGTGACAGCTTGACAGGTAGACAAGTGAGTGACACTCTGACATGTGGTGCATTGTTGTCACCTGTCAAGTCAGTCAGTGAGGCGTGACAAGGCTTGACAACCTGTCAGCTTGACAGGTGACAGCTTGACAGGTAGACAAGTGAGTGACACTCTGACATGTGGTGCATTGTTGTCACCTGTCAAGTCAGTCAGTGAGGCGTGACAAGGCTTGACAACCTGTCAGCTTGACAGGTGACAGCTTGACAGGTAGACAAGTGAGTGACACTCTGACATGTGGTGCATTGTTGTCACCTGTCAAGTCAGTCAGTGAGGCGTGACAAGGCTTGACAACCTGTCAGCTTGACAGGTGACAGCTTGACAGGTAGACAAGTGAGTGACACTCTGACATGTGGTGCATTGTTGTCACCTGTCAAGTCAGTCAGTGAGGCGTGACAAGGCTTGACAACCTGTCAGCTTGACAGGTGACAGCTTGACAGGTAGACAAGTGAGTGACACTCTGACATGTGGTGCATTGTTGTCACCTGTCAAGTCAGTCAGTGAGGCGTGACAAGGCTTGACAACCTGTCAGCTTGACAGGTGACAGCTTGACAGGTAGACAAGTGAGTGACACTCTGACATGTGGTGCATTGTTGTCACCTGTCAAGTCAGTCAGTGAGGCGTGACAAGGCTTGACAACCTGTCAGCTTGACAGGTGACAGCTTGACAGGTAGACAAGTGAGTGACACTCTGACATGTGGTGCATTGTTGTCACCTGTCAAGTCAGTCAGTGAGGCGTGACAAGGCTTGACAACCTGTCAGCTTGACAGGTGACAGCTTGACAGGTAGACAAGTGAGTGACACTCTGACATGTGGTGCATTGTTGTCACCTGTCAAGTCAGTCAGTGAGGCGTGACAAGGCTTGACAACCTGTCAGCTTGACAGGTGACAGCTTGACAGGTAGACAAGTGAGTGACACTCTGACATGTGGTGCATTGTTGTCACCTGTCAAGTCAGTCAGTGAGGCGTGACAAGGCTTGACAACCTGTCAGCTTGACAGGTGACAGCTTGACAGGTAGACAAGTGAGTGACACTCTGACATGTGGTGCATTGTTGTCACCTGTCAAGTCAGTCAGTGAGGCGTGACAAGGCTTGACAACCTGTCAGCTTGACAGGTGACAGCTTGACAGGTAGACAAGTGAGTGACACTCTGACATGTGGTGCATTGTTGTCACCTGTCAAGTCAGTCAGTGAGGCGTGACAAGGCTTGACAACCTGTCAGCTTGACAGGTGACAGCTTGACAGGTAGACAAGTGAGTGACACTCTGACATGTGGTGCATTGTTGTCACCTGTCAAGTCAGTCAGTGAGGCGTGACAAGGCTTGACAACCTGTCAGCTTGACAGGTGACAGCTTGACAGGTAGACAAGTGAGTGACACTCTGACATGTGGTGCATTGTTGTCACCTGTCAAGTCAGTCAGTGAGGCGTGACAAGGCTTGACAACCTGTCAGCTTGACAGGTGACAGCTTGACAGGTAGACAAGTGAGTGACACTCTGACATGTGGTGCATTGTTGTCACCTGTCAAGTCAGTCAGTGAGGCGTGACAAGGCTTGACAACCTGTCAGCTTGACAGGTGACAGCTTGACAGGTAGACAAGTGAGTGACACTCTGACATGTGGTGCATTGTTGTCACCTGTCAAGTCAGTCAGTGAGGCGTGACAAGGCTTGACAACCTGTCAGCTTGACAGGTGACAGCTTGACAGGTAGACAAGTGAGTGACACTCTGACATGTGGTGCATTGTTGTCACCTGTCAAGTCAGTCAGTGAGGCGTGACAAGGCTTGACAACCTGTCAGCTTGACAGGTGACAGCTTGACAGGTAGACAAGTGAGTGACACTCTGACATGTGGTGCATTGTTGTCACCTGTCAAGTCAGTCAGTGAGGCGTGACAAGGCTTGACAACCTGTCAGCTTGACAGGTGACAGCTTGACAGGTAGACAAGTGAGTGACACTCTGACATGTGGTGCATTGTTGTCACCTGTCAAGTCAGTCAGTGAGGCGTGACAAGGCTTGACAACCTGTCAGCTTGACAGGTGACAGCTTGACAGGTAGACAAGTGAGTGACACTCTGACATGTGGTGCATTGTTGTCACCTGTCAAGTCAGTCAGTGAGGCGTGACAAGGCTTGACAACCTGTCAGCTTGACAGGTGACAGCTTGACAGGTAGACAAGTGAGTGACACTCTGACATGTGGTGCATTGTTGTCACCTGTCAAGTCAGTCAGTGAGGCGTGACAAGGCTTGACAACCTGTCAGCTTGACAGGTGACAGCTTGACAGGTAGACAAGTGAGTGACACTCTGACATGTGGTGCATTGTTGTCACCTGTCAAGTCAGTCAGTGAGGCGTGACAAGGCTTGACAACCTGTCAGCTTGACAGGTGACAGCTTGACAGGTAGACAAGTGAGTGACACTCTGACATGTGGTGCATTGTTGTCACCTGTCAAGTCAGTCAGTGAGGCGTGACAAGGCTTGACAACCTGTCAGCTTGACAGGTGACAGCTTGACAGGTAGACAAGTGAGTGACACTCTGACATGTGGTGCATTGTTGTCACCTGTCAAGTCAGTCAGTGAGGCGTGACAAGGCTTGACAACCTGTCAGCTTGACAGGTGACAGCTTGACAGGTAGACAAGTGAGTGACACTCTGACATGTGGTGCATTGTTGTCACCTGTCAAGTCAGTCAGTGAGGCGTGACAAGGCTTGACAACCTGTCAGCTTGACAGGTGACAGCTTGACAGGTAGACAAGTGAGTGACACTCTGACATGTGGTGCATTGTTGTCACCTGTCAAGTCAGTCAGTGAGGCGTGACAAGGCTTGACAACCTGTCAGCTTGACAGGTGACAGCTTGACAGGTAGACAAGTGAGTGACACTCTGACATGTGGTGCATTGTTGTCACCTGTCAAGTCAGTCAGTGAGGCGTGACAAGGCTTGACAACCTGTCAGCTTGACAGGTGACAGCTTGACAGGTAGACAAGTGAGTGACACTCTGACATGTGGTGCATTGTTGTCACCTGTCAAGTCAGTCAGTGAGGCGTGACAAGGCTTGACAACCTGTCAGCTTGACAGGTGACAGCTTGACAGGTAGACAAGTGAGTGACACTCTGACATGTGGTGCATTGTTGTCACCTGTCAAGTCAGTCAGTGAGGCGTGACAAGGCTTGACAACCTGTCAGCTTGACAGGTGACAGCTTGACAGGTAGACAAGTGAGTGACACTCTGACATGTGGTGCATTGTTGTCACCTGTCAAGTCAGTCAGTGAGGCGTGACAAGGCTTGACAACCTGTCAGCTTGACAGGTGACAGCTTGACAGGTAGACAAGTGAGTGACACTCTGACATGTGGTGCATTGTTGTCACCTGTCAAGTCAGTCAGTGAGGCGTGACAAGGCTTGACAACCTGTCAGCTTGACAGGTGACAGCTTGACAGGTAGACAAGTGAGTGACACTCTGACATGTGGTGCATTGTTGTCACCTGTCAAGTCAGTCAGTGAGGCGTGACAAGGCTTGACAACCTGTCAGCTTGACAGGTGACAGCTTGACAGGTAGACAAGTGAGTGACACTCTGACATGTGGTGCATTGTTGTCACCTGTCAAGTCAGTCAGTGAGGCGTGACAAGGCTTGACAACCTGTCAGCTTGACAGGTGACAGCTTGACAGGTAGACAAGTGAGTGACACTCTGACATGTGGTGCATTGTTGTCACCTGTCAAGTCAGTCAGTGAGGCGTGACAAGGCTTGACAACCTGTCAGCTTGACAGGTGACAGCTTGACAGGTAGACAAGTGAGTGACACTCTGACATGTGGTGCATTGTTGTCACCTGTCAAGTCAGTCAGTGAGGCGTGACAAGGCTTGACAACCTGTCAGCTTGACAGGTGACAGCTTGACAGGTAGACAAGTGAGTGACACTCTGACATGTGGTGCATTGTTGTCACCTGTCAAGTCAGTCAGTGAGGCGTGACAAGGCTTGACAACCTGTCAGCTTGACAGGTGACAGCTTGACAGGTAGACAAGTGAGTGACACTCTGACATGTGGTGCATTGTTGTCACCTGTCAAGTCAGTCAGTGAGGCGTGACAAGGCTTGACAACCTGTCAGCTTGACAGGTGACAGCTTGACAGGTAGACAAGTGAGTGACACTCTGACATGTGGTGCATTGTTGTCACCTGTCAAGTCAGTCAGTGAGGCGTGACAAGGCTTGACAACCTGTCAGCTTGACAGGTGACAGCTTGACAGGTAGACAAGTGAGTGACACTCTGACATGTGGTGCATTGTTGTCACCTGTCAAGTCAGTCAGTGAGGCGTGACAAGGCTTGACAACCTGTCAGCTTGACAGGTGACAGCTTGACAGGTAGACAAGTGAGTGACACTCTGACATGTGGTGCATTGTTGTCACCTGTCAAGTCAGTCAGTGAGGCGTGACAAGGCTTGACAACCTGTCAGCTTGACAGGTGACAGCTTGACAGGTAGACAAGTGAGTGACACTCTGACATGTGGTGCATTGTTGTCACCTGTCAAGTCAGTCAGTGAGGCGTGACAAGGCTTGACAACCTGTCAGCTTGACAGGTGACAGCTTGACAGGTAGACAAGTGAGTGACACTCTGACATGTGGTGCATTGTTGTCACCTGTCAAGTCAGTCAGTGAGGCGTGACAAGGCTTGACAACCTGTCAGCTTGACAGGTGACAGCTTGACAGGTAGACAAGTGAGTGACACTCTGACATGTGGTGCATTGTTGTCACCTGTCAAGTCAGTCAGTGAGGCGTGACAAGGCTTGACAACCTGTCAGCTTGACAGGTGACAGCTTGACAGGTAGACAAGTGAGTGACACTCTGACATGTGGTGCATTGTTGTCACCTGTCAAGTCAGTCAGTGAGGCGTGACAAGGCTTGACAACCTGTCAGCTTGACAGGTGACAGCTTGACAGGTAGACAAGTGAGTGACACTCTGACATGTGGTGCATTGTTGTCACCTGTCAAGTCAGTCAGTGAGGCGTGACAAGGCTTGACAACCTGTCAGCTTGACAGGTGACAGCTTGACAGGTAGACAAGTGAGTGACACTCTGACATGTGGTGCATTGTTGTCACCTGTCAAGTCAGTCAGTGAGGCGTGACAAGGCTTGACAACCTGTCAGCTTGACAGGTGACAGCTTGACAGGTAGACAAGTGAGTGACACTCTGACATGTGGTGCATTGTTGTCACCTGTCAAGTCAGTCAGTGAGGCGTGACAAGGCTTGACAACCTGTCAGCTTGACAGGTGACAGCTTGACAGGTAGACAAGTGAGTGACACTCTGACATGTGGTGCATTGTTGTCACCTGTCAAGTCAGTCAGTGAGGCGTGACAAGGCTTGACAACCTGTCAGCTTGACAGGTGACAGCTTGACAGGTAGACAAGTGAGTGACACTCTGACATGTGGTGCATTGTTGTCACCTGTCAAGTCAGTCAGTGAGGCGTGACAAGGCTTGACAACCTGTCAGCTTGACAGGTGACAGCTTGACAGGTAGACAAGTGAGTGACACTCTGACATGTGGTGCATTGTTGTCACCTGTCAAGTCAGTCAGTGAGGCGTGACAAGGCTTGACAACCTGTCAGCTTGACAGGTGACAGCTTGACAGGTAGACAAGTGAGTGACACTCTGACATGTGGTGCATTGTTGTCACCTGTCAAGTCAGTCAGTGAGGCGTGACAAGGCTTGACAACCTGTCAGCTTGACAGGTGACAGCTTGACAGGTAGACAAGTGAGTGACACTCTGACATGTGGTGCATTGTTGTCACCTGTCAAGTCAGTCAGTGAGGCGTGACAAGGCTTGACAACCTGTCAGCTTGACAGGTGACAGCTTGACAGGTAGACAAGTGAGTGACACTCTGACATGTGGTGCATTGTTGTCACCTGTCAAGTCAGTCAGTGAGGCGTGACAAGGCTTGACAACCTGTCAGCTTGACAGGTGACAGCTTGACAGGTAGACAAGTGAGTGACACTCTGACATGTGGTGCATTGTTGTCACCTGTCAAGTCAGTCAGTGAGGCGTGACAAGGCTTGACAACCTGTCAGCTTGACAGGTGACAGCTTGACAGGTAGACAAGTGAGTGACACTCTGACATGTGGTGCATTGTTGTCACCTGTCAAGTCAGTCAGTGAGGCGTGACAAGGCTTGACAACCTGTCAGCTTGACAGGTGACAGCTTGACAGGTAGACAAGTGAGTGACACTCTGACATGTGGTGCATTGTTGTCACCTGTCAAGTCAGTCAGTGAGGCGTGACAAGGCTTGACAACCTGTCAGCTTGACAGGTGACAGCTTGACAGGTAGACAAGTGAGTGACACTCTGACATGTGGTGCATTGTTGTCACCTGTCAAGTCAGTCAGTGAGGCGTGACAAGGCTTGACAACCTGTCAGCTTGACAGGTGACAGCTTGACAGGTAGACAAGTGAGTGACACTCTGACATGTGGTGCATTGTTGTCACCTGTCAAGTCAGTCAGTGAGGCGTGACAAGGCTTGACAACCTGTCAGCTTGACAGGTGACAGCTTGACAGGTAGACAAGTGAGTGACACTCTGACATGTGGTGCATTGTTGTCACCTGTCAAGTCAGTCAGTGAGGCGTGACAAGGCTTGACAACCTGTCAGCTTGACAGGTGACAGCTTGACAGGTAGACAAGTGAGTGACACTCTGACATGTGGTGCATTGTTGTCACCTGTCAAGTCAGTCAGTGAGGCGTGACAAGGCTTGACAACCTGTCAGCTTGACAGGTGACAGCTTGACAGGTAGACAAGTGAGTGACACTCTGACATGTGGTGCATTGTTGTCACCTGTCAAGTCAGTCAGTGAGGCGTGACAAGGCTTGACAACCTGTCAGCTTGACAGGTGACAGCTTGACAGGTAGACAAGTGAGTGACACTCTGACATGTGGTGCATTGTTGTCACCTGTCAAGTCAGTCAGTGAGGCGTGACAAGGCTTGACAACCTGTCAGCTTGACAGGTGACAGCTTGACAGGTAGACAAGTGAGTGACACTCTGACATGTGGTGCATTGTTGTCACCTGTCAAGTCAGTCAGTGAGGCGTGACAAGGCTTGACAACCTGTCAGCTTGACAGGTGACAGCTTGACAGGTAGACAAGTGAGTGACACTCTGACATGTGGTGCATTGTTGTCACCTGTCAAGTCAGTCAGTGAGGCGTGACAAGGCTTGACAACCTGTCAGCTTGACAGGTGACAGCTTGACAGGTAGACAAGTGAGTGACACTCTGACATGTGGTGCATTGTTGTCACCTGTCAAGTCAGTCAGTGAGGCGTGACAAGGCTTGACAACCTGTCAGCTTGACAGGTGACAGCTTGACAGGTAGACAAGTGAGTGACACTCTGACATGTGGTGCATTGTTGTCACCTGTCAAGTCAGTCAGTGAGGCGTGACAAGGCTTGACAACCTGTCAGCTTGACAGGTGACAGCTTGACAGGTAGACAAGTGAGTGACACTCTGACATGTGGTGCATTGTTGTCACCTGTCAAGTCAGTCAGTGAGGCGTGACAAGGCTTGACAACCTGTCAGCTTGACAGGTGACAGCTTGACAGGTAGACAAGTGAGTGACACTCTGACATGTGGTGCATTGTTGTCACCTGTCAAGTCAGTCAGTGAGGCGTGACAAGGCTTGACAACCTGTCAGCTTGACAGGTGACAGCTTGACAGGTAGACAAGTGAGTGACACTCTGACATGTGGTGCATTGTTGTCACCTGTCAAGTCAGTCAGTGAGGCGTGACAAGGCTTGACAACCTGTCAGCTTGACAGGTGACAGCTTGACAGGTAGACAAGTGAGTGACACTCTGACATGTGGTGCATTGTTGTCACCTGTCAAGTCAGTCAGTGAGGCGTGACAAGGCTTGACAACCTGTCAGCTTGACAGGTGACAGCTTGACAGGTAGACAAGTGAGTGACACTCTGACATGTGGTGCATTGTTGTCACCTGTCAAGTCAGTCAGTGAGGCGTGACAAGGCTTGACAACCTGTCAGCTTGACAGGTGACAGCTTGACAGGTAGACAAGTGAGTGACACTCTGACATGTGGTGCATTGTTGTCACCTGTCAAGTCAGTCAGTGAGGCGTGACAAGGCTTGACAACCTGTCAGCTTGACAGGTGACAGCTTGACAGGTAGACAAGTGAGTGACACTCTGACATGTGGTGCATTGTTGTCACCTGTCAAGTCAGTCAGTGAGGCGTGACAAGGCTTGACAACCTGTCAGCTTGACAGGTGACAGCTTGACAGGTAGACAAGTGAGTGACACTCTGACATGTGGTGCATTGTTGTCACCTGTCAAGTCAGTCAGTGAGGCGTGACAAGGCTTGACAACCTGTCAGCTTGACAGGTGACAGCTTGACAGGTAGACAAGTGAGTGACACTCTGACATGTGGTGCATTGTTGTCACCTGTCAAGTCAGTCAGTGAGGCGTGACAAGGCTTGACAACCTGTCAGCTTGACAGGTGACAGCTTGACAGGTAGACAAGTGAGTGACACTCTGACATGTGGTGCATTGTTGTCACCTGTCAAGTCAGTCAGTGAGGCGTGACAAGGCTTGACAACCTGTCAGCTTGACAGGTGACAGCTTGACAGGTAGACAAGTGAGTGACACTCTGACATGTGGTGCATTGTTGTCACCTGTCAAGTCAGTCAGTGAGGCGTGACAAGGCTTGACAACCTGTCAGCTTGACAGGTGACAGCTTGACAGGTAGACAAGTGAGTGACACTCTGACATGTGGTGCATTGTTGTCACCTGTCAAGTCAGTCAGTGAGGCGTGACAAGGCTTGACAACCTGTCAGCTTGACAGGTGACAGCTTGACAGGTAGACAAGTGAGTGACACTCTGACATGTGGTGCATTGTTGTCACCTGTCAAGTCAGTCAGTGAGGCGTGACAAGGCTTGACAACCTGTCAGCTTGACAGGTGACAGCTTGACAGGTAGACAAGTGAGTGACACTCTGACATGTGGTGCATTGTTGTCACCTGTCAAGTCAGTCAGTGAGGCGTGACAAGGCTTGACAACCTGTCAGCTTGACAGGTGACAGCTTGACAGGTAGACAAGTGAGTGACACTCTGACATGTGGTGCATTGTTGTCACCTGTCAAGTCAGTCAGTGAGGCGTGACAAGGCTTGACAACCTGTCAGCTTGACAGGTGACAGCTTGACAGGTAGACAAGTGAGTGACACTCTGACATGTGGTGCATTGTTGTCACCTGTCAAGTCAGTCAGTGAGGCGTGACAAGGCTTGACAACCTGTCAGCTTGACAGGTGACAGCTTGACAGGTAGACAAGTGAGTGACACTCTGACATGTGGTGCATTGTTGTCACCTGTCAAGTCAGTCAGTGAGGCGTGACAAGGCTTGACAACCTGTCAGCTTGACAGGTGACAGCTTGACAGGTAGACAAGTGAGTGACACTCTGACATGTGGTGCATTGTTGTCACCTGTCAAGTCAGTCAGTGAGGCGTGACAAGGCTTGACAACCTGTCAGCTTGACAGGTGACAGCTTGACAGGTAGACAAGTGAGTGACACTCTGACATGTGGTGCATTGTTGTCACCTGTCAAGTCAGTCAGTGAGGCGTGACAAGGCTTGACAACCTGTCAGCTTGACAGGTGACAGCTTGACAGGTAGACAAGTGAGTGACACTCTGACATGTGGTGCATTGTTGTCACCTGTCAAGTCAGTCAGTGAGGCGTGACAAGGCTTGACAACCTGTCAGCTTGACAGGTGACAGCTTGACAGGTAGACAAGTGAGTGACACTCTGACATGTGGTGCATTGTTGTCACCTGTCAAGTCAGTCAGTGAGGCGTGACAAGGCTTGACAACCTGTCAGCTTGACAGGTGACAGCTTGACAGGTAGACAAGTGAGTGACACTCTGACATGTGGTGCATTGTTGTCACCTGTCAAGTCAGTCAGTGAGGCGTGACAAGGCTTGACAACCTGTCAGCTTGACAGGTGACAGCTTGACAGGTAGACAAGTGAGTGACACTCTGACATGTGGTGCATTGTTGTCACCTGTCAAGTCAGTCAGTGAGGCGTGACAAGGCTTGACAACCTGTCAGCTTGACAGGTGACAGCTTGACAGGTAGACAAGTGAGTGACACTCTGACATGTGGTGCATTGTTGTCACCTGTCAAGTCAGTCAGTGAGGCGTGACAAGGCTTGACAACCTGTCAGCTTGACAGGTGACAGCTTGACAGGTAGACAAGTGAGTGACACTCTGACATGTGGTGCATTGTTGTCACCTGTCAAGTCAGTCAGTGAGGCGTGACAAGGCTTGACAACCTGTCAGCTTGACAGGTGACAGCTTGACAGGTAGACAAGTGAGTGACACTCTGACATGTGGTGCATTGTTGTCACCTGTCAAGTCAGTCAGTGAGGCGTGACAAGGCTTGACAACCTGTCAGCTTGACAGGTGACAGCTTGACAGGTAGACAAGTGAGTGACACTCTGACATGTGGTGCATTGTTGTCACCTGTCAAGTCAGTCAGTGAGGCGTGACAAGGCTTGACAACCTGTCAGCTTGACAGGTGACAGCTTGACAGGTAGACAAGTGAGTGACACTCTGACATGTGGTGCATTGTTGTCACCTGTCAAGTCAGTCAGTGAGGCGTGACAAGGCTTGACAACCTGTCAGCTTGACAGGTGACAGCTTGACAGGTAGACAAGTGAGTGACACTCTGACATGTGGTGCATTGTTGTCACCTGTCAAGTCAGTCAGTGAGGCGTGACAAGGCTTGACAACCTGTCAGCTTGACAGGTGACAGCTTGACAGGTAGACAAGTGAGTGACACTCTGACATGTGGTGCATTGTTGTCACCTGTCAAGTCAGTCAGTGAGGCGTGACAAGGCTTGACAACCTGTCAGCTTGACAGGTGACAGCTTGACAGGTAGACAAGTGAGTGACACTCTGACATGTGGTGCATTGTTGTCACCTGTCAAGTCAGTCAGTGAGGCGTGACAAGGCTTGACAACCTGTCAGCTTGACAGGTGACAGCTTGACAGGTAGACAAGTGAGTGACACTCTGACATGTGGTGCATTGTTGTCACCTGTCAAGTCAGTCAGTGAGGCGTGACAAGGCTTGACAACCTGTCAGCTTGACAGGTGACAGCTTGACAGGTAGACAAGTGAGTGACACTCTGACATGTGGTGCATTGTTGTCACCTGTCAAGTCAGTCAGTGAGGCGTGACAAGGCTTGACAACCTGTCAGCTTGACAGGTGACAGCTTGACAGGTAGACAAGTGAGTGACACTCTGACATGTGGTGCATTGTTGTCACCTGTCAAGTCAGTCAGTGAGGCGTGACAAGGCTTGACAACCTGTCAGCTTGACAGGTGACAGCTTGACAGGTAGACAAGTGAGTGACACTCTGACATGTGGTGCATTGTTGTCACCTGTCAAGTCAGTCAGTGAGGCGTGACAAGGCTTGACAACCTGTCAGCTTGACAGGTGACAGCTTGACAGGTAGACAAGTGAGTGACACTCTGACATGTGGTGCATTGTTGTCACCTGTCAAGTCAGTCAGTGAGGCGTGACAAGGCTTGACAACCTGTCAGCTTGACAGGTGACAGCTTGACAGGTAGACAAGTGAGTGACACTCTGACATGTGGTGCATTGTTGTCACCTGTCAAGTCAGTCAGTGAGGCGTGACAAGGCTTGACAACCTGTCAGCTTGACAGGTGACAGCTTGACAGGTAGACAAGTGAGTGACACTCTGACATGTGGTGCATTGTTGTCACCTGTCAAGTCAGTCAGTGAGGCGTGACAAGGCTTGACAACCTGTCAGCTTGACAGGTGACAGCTTGACAGGTAGACAAGTGAGTGACACTCTGACATGTGGTGCATTGTTGTCACCTGTCAAGTCAGTCAGTGAGGCGTGACAAGGCTTGACAACCTGTCAGCTTGACAGGTGACAGCTTGACAGGTAGACAAGTGAGTGACACTCTGACATGTGGTGCATTGTTGTCACCTGTCAAGTCAGTCAGTGAGGCGTGACAAGGCTTGACAACCTGTCAGCTTGACAGGTGACAGCTTGACAGGTAGACAAGTGAGTGACACTCTGACATGTGGTGCATTGTTGTCACCTGTCAAGTCAGTCAGTGAGGCGTGACAAGGCTTGACAACCTGTCAGCTTGACAGGTGACAGCTTGACAGGTAGACAAGTGAGTGACACTCTGACATGTGGTGCATTGTTGTCACCTGTCAAGTCAGTCAGTGAGGCGTGACAAGGCTTGACAACCTGTCAGCTTGACAGGTGACAGCTTGACAGGTAGACAAGTGAGTGACACTCTGACATGTGGTGCATTGTTGTCACCTGTCAAGTCAGTCAGTGAGGCGTGACAAGGCTTGACAACCTGTCAGCTTGACAGGTGACAGCTTGACAGGTAGACAAGTGAGTGACACTCTGACATGTGGTGCATTGTTGTCACCTGTCAAGTCAGTCAGTGAGGCGTGACAAGGCTTGACAACCTGTCAGCTTGACAGGTGACAGCTTGACAGGTAGACAAGTGAGTGACACTCTGACATGTGGTGCATTGTTGTCACCTGTCAAGTCAGTCAGTGAGGCGTGACAAGGCTTGACAACCTGTCAGCTTGACAGGTGACAGCTTGACAGGTAGACAAGTGAGTGACACTCTGACATGTGGTGCATTGTTGTCACCTGTCAAGTCAGTCAGTGAGGCGTGACAAGGCTTGACAACCTGTCAGCTTGACAGGTGACAGCTTGACAGGTAGACAAGTGAGTGACACTCTGACATGTGGTGCATTGTTGTCACCTGTCAAGTCAGTCAGTGAGGCGTGACAAGGCTTGACAACCTGTCAGCTTGACAGGTGACAGCTTGACAGGTAGACAAGTGAGTGACACTCTGACATGTGGTGCATTGTTGTCACCTGTCAAGTCAGTCAGTGAGGCGTGACAAGGCTTGACAACCTGTCAGCTTGACAGGTGACAGCTTGACAGGTAGACAAGTGAGTGACACTCTGACATGTGGTGCATTGTTGTCACCTGTCAAGTCAGTCAGTGAGGCGTGACAAGGCTTGACAACCTGTCAGCTTGACAGGTGACAGCTTGACAGGTAGACAAGTGAGTGACACTCTGACATGTGGTGCATTGTTGTCACCTGTCAAGTCAGTCAGTGAGGCGTGACAAGGCTTGACAACCTGTCAGCTTGACAGGTGACAGCTTGACAGGTAGACAAGTGAGTGACACTCTGACATGTGGTGCATTGTTGTCACCTGTCAAGTCAGTCAGTGAGGCGTGACAAGGCTTGACAACCTGTCAGCTTGACAGGTGACAGCTTGACAGGTAGACAAGTGAGTGACACTCTGACATGTGGTGCATTGTTGTCACCTGTCAAGTCAGTCAGTGAGGCGTGACAAGGCTTGACAACCTGTCAGCTTGACAGGTGACAGCTTGACAGGTAGACAAGTGAGTGACACTCTGACATGTGGTGCATTGTTGTCACCTGTCAAGTCAGTCAGTGAGGCGTGACAAGGCTTGACAACCTGTCAGCTTGACAGGTGACAGCTTGACAGGTAGACAAGTGAGTGACACTCTGACATGTGGTGCATTGTTGTCACCTGTCAAGTCAGTCAGTGAGGCGTGACAAGGCTTGACAACCTGTCAGCTTGACAGGTGACAGCTTGACAGGTAGACAAGTGAGTGACACTCTGACATGTGGTGCATTGTTGTCACCTGTCAAGTCAGTCAGTGAGGCGTGACAAGGCTTGACAACCTGTCAGCTTGACAGGTGACAGCTTGACAGGTAGACAAGTGAGTGACACTCTGACATGTGGTGCATTGTTGTCACCTGTCAAGTCAGTCAGTGAGGCGTGACAAGGCTTGACAACCTGTCAGCTTGACAGGTGACAGCTTGACAGGTAGACAAGTGAGTGACACTCTGACATGTGGTGCATTGTTGTCACCTGTCAAGTCAGTCAGTGAGGCGTGACAAGGCTTGACAACCTGTCAGCTTGACAGGTGACAGCTTGACAGGTAGACAAGTGAGTGACACTCTGACATGTGGTGCATTGTTGTCACCTGTCAAGTCAGTCAGTGAGGCGTGACAAGGCTTGACAACCTGTCAGCTTGACAGGTGACAGCTTGACAGGTAGACAAGTGAGTGACACTCTGACATGTGGTGCATTGTTGTCACCTGTCAAGTCAGTCAGTGAGGCGTGACAAGGCTTGACAACCTGTCAGCTTGACAGGTGACAGCTTGACAGGTAGACAAGTGAGTGACACTCTGACATGTGGTGCATTGTTGTCACCTGTCAAGTCAGTCAGTGAGGCGTGACAAGGCTTGACAACCTGTCAGCTTGACAGGTGACAGCTTGACAGGTAGACAAGTGAGTGACACTCTGACATGTGGTGCATTGTTGTCACCTGTCAAGTCAGTCAGTGAGGCGTGACAAGGCTTGACAACCTGTCAGCTTGACAGGTGACAGCTTGACAGGTAGACAAGTGAGTGACACTCTGACATGTGGTGCATTGTTGTCACCTGTCAAGTCAGTCAGTGAGGCGTGACAAGGCTTGACAACCTGTCAGCTTGACAGGTGACAGCTTGACAGGTAGACAAGTGAGTGACACTCTGACATGTGGTGCATTGTTGTCACCTGTCAAGTCAGTCAGTGAGGCGTGACAAGGCTTGACAACCTGTCAGCTTGACAGGTGACAGCTTGACAGGTAGACAAGTGAGTGACACTCTGACATGTGGTGCATTGTTGTCACCTGTCAAGTCAGTCAGTGAGGCGTGACAAGGCTTGACAACCTGTCAGCTTGACAGGTGACAGCTTGACAGGTAGACAAGTGAGTGACACTCTGACATGTGGTGCATTGTTGTCACCTGTCAAGTCAGTCAGTGAGGCGTGACAAGGCTTGACAACCTGTCAGCTTGACAGGTGACAGCTTGACAGGTAGACAAGTGAGTGACACTCTGACATGTGGTGCATTGTTGTCACCTGTCAAGTCAGTCAGTGAGGCGTGACAAGGCTTGACAACCTGTCAGCTTGACAGGTGACAGCTTGACAGGTAGACAAGTGAGTGACACTCTGACATGTGGTGCATTGTTGTCACCTGTCAAGTCAGTCAGTGAGGCGTGACAAGGCTTGACAACCTGTCAGCTTGACAGGTGACAGCTTGACAGGTAGACAAGTGAGTGACACTCTGACATGTGGTGCATTGTTGTCACCTGTCAAGTCAGTCAGTGAGGCGTGACAAGGCTTGACAACCTGTCAGCTTGACAGGTGACAGCTTGACAGGTAGACAAGTGAGTGACACTCTGACATGTGGTGCATTGTTGTCACCTGTCAAGTCAGTCAGTGAGGCGTGACAAGGCTTGACAACCTGTCAGCTTGACAGGTGACAGCTTGACAGGTAGACAAGTGAGTGACACTCTGACATGTGGTGCATTGTTGTCACCTGTCAAGTCAGTCAGTGAGGCGTGACAAGGCTTGACAACCTGTCAGCTTGACAGGTGACAGCTTGACAGGTAGACAAGTGAGTGACACTCTGACATGTGGTGCATTGTTGTCACCTGTCAAGTCAGTCAGTGAGGCGTGACAAGGCTTGACAACCTGTCAGCTTGACAGGTGACAGCTTGACAGGTAGACAAGTGAGTGACACTCTGACATGTGGTGCATTGTTGTCACCTGTCAAGTCAGTCAGTGAGGCGTGACAAGGCTTGACAACCTGTCAGCTTGACAGGTGACAGCTTGACAGGTAGACAAGTGAGTGACACTCTGACATGTGGTGCATTGTTGTCACCTGTCAAGTCAGTCAGTGAGGCGTGACAAGGCTTGACAACCTGTCAGCTTGACAGGTGACAGCTTGACAGGTAGACAAGTGAGTGACACTCTGACATGTGGTGCATTGTTGTCACCTGTCAAGTCAGTCAGTGAGGCGTGACAAGGCTTGACAACCTGTCAGCTTGACAGGTGACAGCTTGACAGGTAGACAAGTGAGTGACACTCTGACATGTGGTGCATTGTTGTCACCTGTCAAGTCAGTCAGTGAGGCGTGACAAGGCTTGACAACCTGTCAGCTTGACAGGTGACAGCTTGACAGGTAGACAAGTGAGTGACACTCTGACATGTGGTGCATTGTTGTCACCTGTCAAGTCAGTCAGTGAGGCGTGACAAGGCTTGACAACCTGTCAGCTTGACAGGTGACAGCTTGACAGGTAGACAAGTGAGTGACACTCTGACATGTGGTGCATTGTTGTCACCTGTCAAGTCAGTCAGTGAGGCGTGACAAGGCTTGACAACCTGTCAGCTTGACAGGTGACAGCTTGACAGGTAGACAAGTGAGTGACACTCTGACATGTGGTGCATTGTTGTCACCTGTCAAGTCAGTCAGTGAGGCGTGACAAGGCTTGACAACCTGTCAGCTTGACAGGTGACAGCTTGACAGGTAGACAAGTGAGTGACACTCTGACATGTGGTGCATTGTTGTCACCTGTCAAGTCAGTCAGTGAGGCGTGACAAGGCTTGACAACCTGTCAGCTTGACAGGTGACAGCTTGACAGGTAGACAAGTGAGTGACACTCTGACATGTGGTGCATTGTTGTCACCTGTCAAGTCAGTCAGTGAGGCGTGACAAGGCTTGACAACCTGTCAGCTTGACAGGTGACAGCTTGACAGGTAGACAAGTGAGTGACACTCTGACATGTGGTGCATTGTTGTCACCTGTCAAGTCAGTCAGTGAGGCGTGACAAGGCTTGACAACCTGTCAGCTTGACAGGTGACAGCTTGACAGGTAGACAAGTGAGTGACACTCTGACATGTGGTGCATTGTTGTCACCTGTCAAGTCAGTCAGTGAGGCGTGACAAGGCTTGACAACCTGTCAGCTTGACAGGTGACAGCTTGACAGGTAGACAAGTGAGTGACACTCTGACATGTGGTGCATTGTTGTCACCTGTCAAGTCAGTCAGTGAGGCGTGACAAGGCTTGACAACCTGTCAGCTTGACAGGTGACAGCTTGACAGGTAGACAAGTGAGTGACACTCTGACATGTGGTGCATTGTTGTCACCTG
The DNA here is from genome assembly GCA_001923025.3 of Taenia multiceps. Classification (NCBI taxonomy): domain Eukaryota; kingdom Metazoa; phylum Platyhelminthes; class Cestoda; order Cyclophyllidea; family Taeniidae; genus Taenia; species Taenia multiceps. The sequence goes on along the minus strand of MRSW03000325.1, from coordinate 8,810 downwards.
TCAAGTCAGTCAGTGAGGCGTGACAAGGCTTGACAACCTGTCAGCTTGACAGGTGACAGCTTGACAGGTAGACAAGTGAGTGACACTCTGACATGTGGTGCATTGTTGTCACCTGTCAAGTCAGTCAGTGAGGCGTGACAAGGCTTGACAACCTGTCAGCTTGACAGGTGACAGCTTGACAGGTAGACAAGTGAGTGACACTCTGACATGTGGTGCATTGTTGTCACCTGTCAAGTCAGTCAGTGAGGCGTGACAAGGCTTGACAACCTGTCAGCTTGACAGGTGACAGCTTGACAGGTAGACAAGTGAGTGACACTCTGACATGTGGTGCATTGTTGTCACCTGTCAAGTCAGTCAGTGAGGCGTGACAAGGCTTGACAACCTGTCAGCTTGACAGGTGACAGCTTGACAGGTAGACAAGTGAGTGACACTCTGACATGTGGTGCATTGTTGTCACCTGTCAAGTCAGTCAGTGAGGCGTGACAAGGCTTGACAACCTGTCAGCTTGACAGGTGACAGCTTGACAGGTAGACAAGTGAGTGACACTCTGACATGTGGTGCATTGTTGTCACCTGTCAAGTCAGTCAGTGAGGCGTGACAAGGCTTGACAACCTGTCAGCTTGACAGGTGACAGCTTGACAGGTAGACAAGTGAGTGACACTCTGACATGTGGTGCATTGTTGTCACCTGTCAAGTCAGTCAGTGAGGCGTGACAAGGCTTGACAACCTGTCAGCTTGACAGGTGACAGCTTGACAGGTAGACAAGTGAGTGACACTCTGACATGTGGTGCATTGTTGTCACCTGTCAAGTCAGTCAGTGAGGCGTGACAAGGCTTGACAACCTGTCAGCTTGACAGGTGACAGCTTGACAGGTAGACAAGTGAGTGACACTCTGACATGTGGTGCATTGTTGTCACCTGTCAAGTCAGTCAGTGAGGCGTGACAAGGCTTGACAACCTGTCAGCTTGACAGGTGACAGCTTGACAGGTAGACAAGTGAGTGACACTCTGACATGTGGTGCATTGTTGTCACCTGTCAAGTCAGTCAGTGAGGCGTGACAAGGCTTGACAACCTGTCAGCTTGACAGGTGACAGCTTGACAGGTAGACAAGTGAGTGACACTCTGACATGTGGTGCATTGTTGTCACCTGTCAAGTCAGTCAGTGAGGCGTGACAAGGCTTGACAACCTGTCAGCTTGACAGGTGACAGCTTGACAGGTAGACAAGTGAGTGACACTCTGACATGTGGTGCATTGTTGTCACCTGTCAAGTCAGTCAGTGAGGCGTGACAAGGCTTGACAACCTGTCAGCTTGACAGGTGACAGCTTGACAGGTAGACAAGTGAGTGACACTCTGACATGTGGTGCATTGTTGTCACCTGTCAAGTCAGTCAGTGAGGCGTGACAAGGCTTGACAACCTGTCAGCTTGACAGGTGACAGCTTGACAGGTAGACAAGTGAGTGACACTCTGACATGTGGTGCATTGTTGTCACCTGTCAAGTCAGTCAGTGAGGCGTGACAAGGCTTGACAACCTGTCAGCTTGACAGGTGACAGCTTGACAGGTAGACAAGTGAGTGACACTCTGACATGTGGTGCATTGTTGTCACCTGTCAAGTCAGTCAGTGAGGCGTGACAAGGCTTGACAACCTGTCAGCTTGACAGGTGACAGCTTGACAGGTAGACAAGTGAGTGACACTCTGACATGTGGTGCATTGTTGTCACCTGTCAAGTCAGTCAGTGAGGCGTGACAAGGCTTGACAACCTGTCAGCTTGACAGGTGACAGCTTGACAGGTAGACAAGTGAGTGACACTCTGACATGTGGTGCATTGTTGTCACCTGTCAAGTCAGTCAGTGAGGCGTGACAAGGCTTGACAACCTGTCAGCTTGACAGGTGACAGCTTGACAGGTAGACAAGTGAGTGACACTCTGACATGTGGTGCATTGTTGTCACCTGTCAAGTCAGTCAGTGAGGCGTGACAAGGCTTGACAACCTGTCAGCTTGACAGGTGACAGCTTGACAGGTAGACAAGTGAGTGACACTCTGACATGTGGTGCATTGTTGTCACCTGTCAAGTCAGTCAGTGAGGCGTGACAAGGCTTGACAACCTGTCAGCTTGACAGGTGACAGCTTGACAGGTAGACAAGTGAGTGACACTCTGACATGTGGTGCATTGTTGTCACCTGTCAAGTCAGTCAGTGAGGCGTGACAAGGCTTGACAACCTGTCAGCTTGACAGGTGACAGCTTGACAGGTAGACAAGTGAGTGACACTCTGACATGTGGTGCATTGTTGTCACCTGTCAAGTCAGTCAGTGAGGCGTGACAAGGCTTGACAACCTGTCAGCTTGACAGGTGACAGCTTGACAGGTAGACAAGTGAGTGACACTCTGACATGTGGTGCATTGTTGTCACCTGTCAAGTCAGTCAGTGAGGCGTGACAAGGCTTGACAACCTGTCAGCTTGACAGGTGACAGCTTGACAGGTAGACAAGTGAGTGACACTCTGACATGTGGTGCATTGTTGTCACCTGTCAAGTCAGTCAGTGAGGCGTGACAAGGCTTGACAACCTGTCAGCTTGACAGGTGACAGCTTGACAGGTAGACAAGTGAGTGACACTCTGACATGTGGTGCATTGTTGTCACCTGTCAAGTCAGTCAGTGAGGCGTGACAAGGCTTGACAACCTGTCAGCTTGACAGGTGACAGCTTGACAGGTAGACAAGTGAGTGACACTCTGACATGTGGTGCATTGTTGTCACCTGTCAAGTCAGTCAGTGAGGCGTGACAAGGCTTGACAACCTGTCAGCTTGACAGGTGACAGCTTGACAGGTAGACAAGTGAGTGACACTCTGACATGTGGTGCATTGTTGTCACCTGTCAAGTCAGTCAGTGAGGCGTGACAAGGCTTGACAACCTGTCAGCTTGACAGGTGACAGCTTGACAGGTAGACAAGTGAGTGACACTCTGACATGTGGTGCATTGTTGTCACCTGTCAAGTCAGTCAGTGAGGCGTGACAAGGCTTGACAACCTGTCAGCTTGACAGGTGACAGCTTGACAGGTAGACAAGTGAGTGACACTCTGACATGTGGTGCATTGTTGTCACCTGTCAAGTCAGTCAGTGAGGCGTGACAAGGCTTGACAACCTGTCAGCTTGACAGGTGACAGCTTGACAGGTAGACAAGTGAGTGACACTCTGACATGTGGTGCATTGTTGTCACCTGTCAAGTCAGTCAGTGAGGCGTGACAAGGCTTGACAACCTGTCAGCTTGACAGGTGACAGCTTGACAGGTAGACAAGTGAGTGACACTCTGACATGTGGTGCATTGTTGTCACCTGTCAAGTCAGTCAGTGAGGCGTGACAAGGCTTGACAACCTGTCAGCTTGACAGGTGACAGCTTGACAGGTAGACAAGTGAGTGACACTCTGACATGTGGTGCATTGTTGTCACCTGTCAAGTCAGTCAGTGAGGCGTGACAAGGCTTGACAACCTGTCAGCTTGACAGGTGACAGCTTGACAGGTAGACAAGTGAGTGACACTCTGACATGTGGTGCATTGTTGTCACCTGTCAAGTCAGTCAGTGAGGCGTGACAAGGCTTGACAACCTGTCAGCTTGACAGGTGACAGCTTGACAGGTAGACAAGTGAGTGACACTCTGACATGTGGTGCATTGTTGTCACCTGTCAAGTCAGTCAGTGAGGCGTGACAAGGCTTGACAACCTGTCAGCTTGACAGGTGACAGCTTGACAGGTAGACAAGTGAGTGACACTCTGACATGTGGTGCATTGTTGTCACCTGTCAAGTCAGTCAGTGAGGCGTGACAAGGCTTGACAACCTGTCAGCTTGACAGGTGACAGCTTGACAGGTAGACAAGTGAGTGACACTCTGACATGTGGTGCATTGTTGTCACCTGTCAAGTCAGTCAGTGAGGCGTGACAAGGCTTGACAACCTGTCAGCTTGACAGGTGACAGCTTGACAGGTAGACAAGTGAGTGACACTCTGACATGTGGTGCATTGTTGTCACCTGTCAAGTCAGTCAGTGAGGCGTGACAAGGCTTGACAACCTGTCAGCTTGACAGGTGACAGCTTGACAGGTAGACAAGTGAGTGACACTCTGACATGTGGTGCATTGTTGTCACCTGTCAAGTCAGTCAGTGAGGCGTGACAAGGCTTGACAACCTGTCAGCTTGACAGGTGACAGCTTGACAGGTAGACAAGTGAGTGACACTCTGACATGTGGTGCATTGTTGTCACCTGTCAAGTCAGTCAGTGAGGCGTGACAAGGCTTGACAACCTGTCAGCTTGACAGGTGACAGCTTGACAGGTAGACAAGTGAGTGACACTCTGACATGTGGTGCATTGTTGTCACCTGTCAAGTCAGTCAGTGAGGCGTGACAAGGCTTGACAACCTGTCAGCTTGACAGGTGACAGCTTGACAGGTAGACAAGTGAGTGACACTCTGACATGTGGTGCATTGTTGTCACCTGTCAAGTCAGTCAGTGAGGCGTGACAAGGCTTGACAACCTGTCAGCTTGACAGGTGACAGCTTGACAGGTAGACAAGTGAGTGACACTCTGACATGTGGTGCATTGTTGTCACCTGTCAAGTCAGTCAGTGAGGCGTGACAAGGCTTGACAACCTGTCAGCTTGACAGGTGACAGCTTGACAGGTAGACAAGTGAGTGACACTCTGACATGTGGTGCATTGTTGTCACCTGTCAAGTCAGTCAGTGAGGCGTGACAAGGCTTGACAACCTGTCAGCTTGACAGGTGACAGCTTGACAGGTAGACAAGTGAGTGACACTCTGACATGTGGTGCATTGTTGTCACCTGTCAAGTCAGTCAGTGAGGCGTGACAAGGCTTGACAACCTGTCAGCTTGACAGGTGACAGCTTGACAGGTAGACAAGTGAGTGACACTCTGACATGTGGTGCATTGTTGTCACCTGTCAAGTCAGTCAGTGAGGCGTGACAAGGCTTGACAACCTGTCAGCTTGACAGGTGACAGCTTGACAGGTAGACAAGTGAGTGACACTCTGACATGTGGTGCATTGTTGTCACCTGTCAAGTCAGTCAGTGAGGCGTGACAAGGCTTGACAACCTGTCAGCTTGACAGGTGACAGCTTGACAGGTAGACAAGTGAGTGACACTCTGACATGTGGTGCATTGTTGTCACCTGTCAAGTCAGTCAGTGAGGCGTGACAAGGCTTGACAACCTGTCAGCTTGACAGGTGACAGCTTGACAGGTAGACAAGTGAGTGACACTCTGACATGTGGTGCATTGTTGTCACCTGTCAAGTCAGTCAGTGAGGCGTGACAAGGCTTGACAACCTGTCAGCTTGACAGGTGACAGCTTGACAGGTAGACAAGTGAGTGACACTCTGACATGTGGTGCATTGTTGTCACCTGTCAAGTCAGTCAGTGAGGCGTGACAAGGCTTGACAACCTGTCAGCTTGACAGGTGACAGCTTGACAGGTAGACAAGTGAGTGACACTCTGACATGTGGTGCATTGTTGTCACCTGTCAAGTCAGTCAGTGAGGCGTGACAAGGCTTGACAACCTGTCAGCTTGACAGGTGACAGCTTGACAGGTAGACAAGTGAGTGACACTCTGACATGTGGTGCATTGTTGTCACCTGTCAAGTCAGTCAGTGAGGCGTGACAAGGCTTGACAACCTGTCAGCTTGACAGGTGACAGCTTGACAGGTAGACAAGTGAGTGACACTCTGACATGTGGTGCATTGTTGTCACCTGTCAAGTCAGTCAGTGAGGCGTGACAAGGCTTGACAACCTGTCAGCTTGACAGGTGACAGCTTGACAGGTAGACAAGTGAGTGACACTCTGACATGTGGTGCATTGTTGTCACCTGTCAAGTCAGTCAGTGAGGCGTGACAAGGCTTGACAACCTGTCAGCTTGACAGGTGACAGCTTGACAGGTAGACAAGTGAGTGACACTCTGACATGTGGTGCATTGTTGTCACCTGTCAAGTCAGTCAGTGAGGCGTGACAAGGCTTGACAACCTGTCAGCTTGACAGGTGACAGCTTGACAGGTAGACAAGTGAGTGACACTCTGACATGTGGTGCATTGTTGTCACCTGTCAAGTCAGTCAGTGAGGCGTGACAAGGCTTGACAACCTGTCAGCTTGACAGGTGACAGCTTGACAGGTAGACAAGTGAGTGACACTCTGACATGTGGTGCATTGTTGTCACCTGTCAAGTCAGTCAGTGAGGCGTGACAAGGCTTGACAACCTGTCAGCTTGACAGGTGACAGCTTGACAGGTAGACAAGTGAGTGACACTCTGACATGTGGTGCATTGTTGTCACCTGTCAAGTCAGTCAGTGAGGCGTGACAAGGCTTGACAACCTGTCAGCTTGACAGGTGACAGCTTGACAGGTAGACAAGTGAGTGACACTCTGACATGTGGTGCATTGTTGTCACCTGTCAAGTCAGTCAGTGAGGCGTGACAAGGCTTGACAACCTGTCAGCTTGACAGGTGACAGCTTGACAGGTAGACAAGTGAGTGACACTCTGACATGTGGTGCATTGTTGTCACCTGTCAAGTCAGTCAGTGAGGCGTGACAAGGCTTGACAACCTGTCAGCTTGACAGGTGACAGCTTGACAGGTAGACAAGTGAGTGACACTCTGACATGTGGTGCATTGTTGTCACCTGTCAAGTCAGTCAGTGAGGCGTGACAAGGCTTGACAACCTGTCAGCTTGACAGGTGACAGCTTGACAGGTAGACAAGTGAGTGACACTCTGACATGTGGTGCATTGTTGTCACCTGTCAAGTCAGTCAGTGAGGCGTGACAAGGCTTGACAACCTGTCAGCTTGACAGGTGACAGCTTGACAGGTAGACAAGTGAGTGACACTCTGACATGTGGTGCATTGTTGTCACCTGTCAAGTCAGTCAGTGAGGCGTGACAAGGCTTGACAACCTGTCAGCTTGACAGGTGACAGCTTGACAGGTAGACAAGTGAGTGACACTCTGACATGTGGTGCATTGTTGTCACCTGTCAAGTCAGTCAGTGAGGCGTGACAAGGCTTGACAACCTGTCAGCTTGACAGGTGACAGCTTGACAGGTAGACAAGTGAGTGACACTCTGACATGTGGTGCATTGTTGTCACCTGTCAAGTCAGTCAGTGAGGCGTGACAAGGCTTGACAACCTGTCAGCTTGACAGGTGACAGCTTGACAGGTAGACAAGTGAGTGACACTCTGACATGTGGTGCATTGTTGTCACCTGTCAAGTCAGTCAGTGAGGCGTGACAAGGCTTGACAACCTGTCAGCTTGACAGGTGACAGCTTGACAGGTAGACAAGTGAGTGACACTCTGACATGTGGTGCATTGTTGTCACCTGTCAAGTCAGTCAGTGAGGCGTGACAAGGCTTGACAACCTGTCAGCTTGACAGGTGACAGCTTGACAGGTAGACAAGTGAGTGACACTCTGACATGTGGTGCATTGTTGTCACCTGTCAAGTCAGTCAGTGAGGCGTGACAAGGCTTGACAACCTGTCAGCTTGACAGGTGACAGCTTGACAGGTAGACAAGTGAGTGACACTCTGACATGTGGTGCATTGTTGTCACCTGTCAAGTCAGTCAGTGAGGCGTGACAAGGCTTGACAACCTGTCAGCTTGACAGGTGACAGCTTGACAGGTAGACAAGTGAGTGACACTCTGACATGTGGTGCATTGTTGTCACCTGTCAAGTCAGTCAGTGAGGCGTGACAAGGCTTGACAACCTGTCAGCTTGACAGGTGACAGCTTGACAGGTAGACAAGTGAGTGACACTCTGACATGTGGTGCATTGTTGTCACCTGTCAAGTCAGTCAGTGAGGCGTGACAAGGCTTGACAACCTGTCAGCTTGACAGGTGACAGCTTGACAGGTAGACAAGTGAGTGACACTCTGACATGTGGTGCATTGTTGTCACCTGTCAAGTCAGTCAGTGAGGCGTGACAAGGCTTGACAACCTGTCAGCTTGACAGGTGACAGCTTGACAGGTAGACAAGTGAGTGACACTCTGACATGTGGTGCATTGTTGTCACCTGTCAAGTCAGTCAGTGAGGCGTGACAAGGCTTGACAACCTGTCAGCTTGACAGGTGACAGCTTGACAGGTAGACAAGTGAGTGACACTCTGACATGTGGTGCATTGTTGTCACCTGTCAAGTCAGTCAGTGAGGCGTGACAAGGCTTGACAACCTGTCAGCTTGACAGGTGACAGCTTGACAGGTAGACAAGTGAGTGACACTCTGACATGTGGTGCATTGTTGTCACCTGTCAAGTCAGTCAGTGAGGCGTGACAAGGCTTGACAACCTGTCAGCTTGACAGGTGACAGCTTGACAGGTAGACAAGTGAGTGACACTCTGACATGTGGTGCATTGTTGTCACCTGTCAAGTCAGTCAGTGAGGCGTGACAAGGCTTGACAACCTGTCAGCTTGACAGGTGACAGCTTGACAGGTAGACAAGTGAGTGACACTCTGACATGTGGTGCATTGTTGTCACCTGTCAAGTCAGTCAGTGAGGCGTGACAAGGCTTGACAACCTGTCAGCTTGACAGGTGACAGCTTGACAGGTAGACAAGTGAGTGACACTCTGACATGTGGTGCATTGTTGTCACCTGTCAAGTCAGTCAGTGAGGCGTGACAAGGCTTGACAACCTGTCAGCTTGACAGGTGACAGCTTGACAGGTAGACAAGTGAGTGACACTCTGACATGTGGTGCATTGTTGTCACCTGTCAAGTCAGTCAGTGAGGCGTGACAAGGCTTGACAACCTGTCAGCTTGACAGGTGACAGCTTTGACACAC
>MRSW03000324.1:0-23485 GCA_001923025.3 Taenia multiceps | reverse complement strand
TGTCACCTCTCAAGTCAGTCAGTGAGGCGGACAAGGCTTGACAACCTGACAGCTTGACAGGTGACAGCTTGACAGGTAACAAGTGGAGTGACACTCTGACATGTGGTGCATTGTTGTCACCTGTCAAGTCGTCATGAGGCGTGACAAGGCTTGACAACCTTCAGCTTGACAGGTGACAGCTTGACAGGTAGACAATGATGACACTCTGACATGTGGTGCATTGTTGTCACTGTCAGTCAGTCCGTGAGGCGTGACAAGGCTTGACAACCTGACAGCTGACAGGTAGACAGTGAGTGACCCTCTGACATGTGGTGCATTGTTGTCACCGTCTCAAGTCAGTCAGTGAGGCGTGACAAGGCTTGACAACCTGTCAGCTTGACAGTGACAGCTTGACAGTAGACAAGTGAGTGACACTCTGACATGTGGTGCATTGTTGTCACCTGTCAAGTCAGTCAGTGAGGCGTGACAAGGCTTGACAACCTGTCAGCTTGACAGGTGACAGCTTGACAGGTAGACAAGTGAGTGACACTCTGACATGTGGTGCATTGTTGTCACCTGTCAAGTCAGTCATGAGGCGTGACAAGGCTTGACAACCTGTCAGCTTGACAGGTGACAGCTTGACAGGTAGACAAGTGAGTGACACTCTGACATGTGGTGCATTGTGTCACCTGTCAAGTCAGTCAGTGAGGCGTGACAAGGCTTGACAACCTGTCAAGACAGCTTGACAGGTAGACAGTGAGTGACACTCTGACATGATTGGTGCATTGTTGTCACCTGTCAAGTCAGTCAGTGAGGCTGACAAGGCTTGACAACCTGTCAGCTTGACAGGTGACAGCTTGACAGGTAGACAAGTGAGTGACACTCTGACATGTGGTGCATTGTTGTCACCTGTCAAGTCAGTCAGTGAGGCGTGACAAGGCTTGACAACCTGTCAGCTTGACAGGTGACAGCTTGACAGGTAGACAAGTGAGTGACACTCTGACATGTGGTGCATTGTTGTCACCTCTCAAGTCAGTCAGTGAGGCGTGACAAGGCTTGACAACCTGTCAGCTTGACAGTGACAGCTTGACAGGTAGACAGTGAGTGACACTCTGACATGTGGTGCATTGTTGTCACCTCTCAAGTCAGTCATGAGGCGTGACAAGGCTTGACAACCTGTCAGCTTGACAGGTGACAGCTTGACATAGACAAGTGAGTGACACTCTGACATGTGGTGCATTGTTGTCACCTGTCAAGTCAGTCAGTGAGGCGTGACAAGGCTTGACAAACCTGTCAGCTTGACATGGACAGCTTGACAGGTAGACAAGTGAGTGACACTCTGACATGTGGTGCATTGTTGTCACCGTCAAGTCAGTCAGTGAGGCGTGACAAGGCTTGACAACCTGTCAGCTTGACAGGTGACAGCTTGACAGGTAGACAAGTGAGTGACACTCTGACATGTGGTGCATTGTTGTCACCTGTCAAGTCAGTCAGTGAGGCGTGACAAGGCTTGACAACCTGTCAGCTTGACAGGTGACAGCTTGACAGGTAGACAGTGAGTGACACTCTGACATTGTGCATTGTTGTCACCTCTCAAGTCAGTCAGTGAGGCGTGACAAGGCTTGACAACCTGTCAGCTTGACAGGTGACAGCTTGACAGGTAGACAAGTGAGTGACACTGACATGTGGTGCATTGTTGTCACCTGTCAAGTCAGTCAGTGAGGCGTGACAAGGCTTGACATCCTGTCAACTTGACAGGTGACAGCTTGACAGGTAGACAAGTGAGTGACACTCTGACATGTGGTGCATTGTTGTCACCTGTCAAGTCAGTCAGTGAGGCGTGACAAGGCTTGACAACCTGTCAGCTTGACAGGTGACAGCTTGACAGGTAGACAAGTGAGTGACACTCTGACATGTGGTGCATTGTTGTCACCTGTCAAGTCAGTCAGTGAGGCGTGACAAGCTTGACAACCTGTCAGCTTGACAGGTGACAGCTTGACAGGTAGACAAGTGAGTGACACTCTGACATGTGGTGCATTGTTGTCACCTGTCAAGTCAGTCAGAGGCGTGACAAGGCTTGACACCTGTCAGCTTGACAGTGACAGCTTGACAGGTAGACAAGTGAGTGACACTCTGACATGTGGTGCATTGTGTCACTCTCAAGTCATCAGTGAGGCGTGACAAGGCTTGACAACCTGTCAGCTTGACAGGTGACAGCTTGACAGGTAGACAAGTGAGTGACACTCTGACATGTGGTGCATTGTTGTCACCTGCAGTCAGTCAGTGAGGCGTGACAAGGCTTGACAACCTGTCAGCTTGACAGGTGACAGCTTGACAGGTAGACAGTGAGTGACACTCTGACATGTGGTGCATTGTTGTCACCTGTCAAGTCAGTCAGTGAGGCGTGACAAGGCTTGACACCTGTCAGCTTGACAGGTGACAGCTTGACAGGTAGACAAGTGAGTGACACTCTGACATGTGGTGCATTGTTGTCACCTGTCAAGTCAGTCAGTGAGGCGTGACAAGGCTTGACAACCTGTCAGCTTGACAGGTGACAGCTTGACGGTAGACAAGTGAGTGACACTCTGACATGTGGTGCATTGTTGTCACCTGTCAAGTCAGTCAGTGAGGCGTGACAAGCTTGACACACCTGTCAGCTTGACAGGTGACAGCTTGACAGGTAGACAAGTGAGTGACACTCTGACATGTGGTGCATTGTTGTCACTGTCAAGTCAGTCAGTGAGGCGTGACAAGGCTTGACAACCTGTCAGCTTGACAGTGACAGCTTGACAGTAGACAAGTGAGTGACACTCTGACATGTGGTGCATTGTTGTCACCTGTCAAGTCAGTCAGTGAGGCGTGACAAGGCTTGACAACCTGTCAGCTTGACAGGTGACAGCTTGACAGGTAGACAAGTGAGTGACACTCTGACATGTGGTGCATTGTTGTCACTGTCAAGTCAGTCAGTGAGGCGTGACAAGCTTGACAACCTGTCAGCTTGACAGGTGACAGCTTGACAGGTAGACAAGTGAGTGACACTCTGACATGTGGTGCATTGTTGTCACCTCTCAAGTCAGTCAGTGGCGTGACAGGCTTGACAACCTGTCAGCTTGACAGGTGACAGCTTGACAGGTAGACAAGTGAGTGACACTCTGACATGTGGTGCATTGTTGTCACCTGTCAAGTCAGTCAGTGAGGCGTGACAAGGCTTGACAACCTGTCAGCTTGACAGGTGACAGCTTGACAGGTAGACAAGTGAGTGACACTCTGACATGTGGTGCATTGTTGTCACCTGTCAAGTCAGTCAGTGAGGCGTGACAAGGCTTGACAACCTGTCAGCTTGACAGGTGACAGCTTGACAGGTAGACAAGTGAGTGACACTCTGACATGTGGTGCATTGTGTCACCTGTCAAGTCAGTCAGTGAGGCGTGACAAGGCTTGACAACCTGTCAGCTTGACAGGTGACAGCTTGACAGGTAGACAAGTGACACTCTGACATGTGTGCATTGTTGTCACCTGTCAAGTCAGTCAGTGGGCTGACAAGGCTTGACAACCTGTCAGCTTGACAGGTGACAGCTTGACAGGTAGACAAGTGAGTGACACTCTGACATGTGGTGCATTGTTGTCACCTGTCAAGTCAGTCAGTGAGGCGTGACAAGGCTTGACAACCTGTCAGCTTGACAGGTGACAGCTTGACAGGTAGACAAGTGAGTGACACTCTGCATGTGTGCATTGTTTGTCACCTGTCAAGTCAGTCAGTGAGGCGTGACAAGGCTTGACAACCTGTCAGCTTGACAGGTGACAGCTTGACAGGTAGACAAGTGAGTGACACTCTGACATGTGGTGCATTGTTGTCACCTGTCAAGTCAGTCAGTGAGGCGTGACAAGGCTTGACAACCTGTCAGCTTGACAGGTGACAGCTTGACAGGTAGACAAGTGAGTGACACTCTGACATGTGGTGCATTGTTGTCACCTCTCAAGTCAGTCAGTGAGGCGTGACAAGGCTTGACAACCTGTCAGCTTGACAGGTGACAGCTTGACAGGTAGACAAGTGAGTGACGCTCTGACATGTGGTGCATTGTTGTCACCTCTCAATCAGTCAGTGAGGCGTGACAGGCTTGACAACCTGTCAGCTTGACAGGTGACAGCTTGACAGGTAGACAAGTGAGTGACACTCTGACATGTGGTGCATTGTTGTCACCTGTCAAGTCAGTCAGTGAGGCGTGACAAGGCTTGACAACCTGTCAGCTTGACAGGTGACAGCTTGACAGGTAGACAAGTGAGTGACACTCTGACATGTGGTGCTTTGTTGTCACCTGTCAAGTCAGTCAGTGAGGCGTGACAAGGCTTGACACCTGTCAGCTTGACAGGTGACAGCTTGACAGGTAGACAAGTGAGTGACACTCTGACATGTGGTGCATTGTTGTCACCTGTCAAGTCAGTCAGTGAGGCGTGACAAGGCTTGACAACCTGTCAGCTTGACAGGTGACAGCTTGACAGGTAGACAAGTGAGTGACACTCTGACATGTGGTGCATTGTTGTCACCTGTCAAGTCAGTCAGTGAGGCGTGACAAGGCTTGACAACCTGTCAGCTTGACAGGTGACAGCTTGACAGGTAGACAAGTGAGTGACACTCTGACATGTGGTGCATTGTTGTCACCTGTCAAGTCAGTCAGTGAGGCGTGACAAGGCTTGACAACCTGTCAGCTTGACAGGTGACAGCTTGACAGGTAGACAAGTGAGTGACACTCTGACATGTGGTGCATTGTTGTCACCTGTCAAGTCAGTCAGTGAGGCGTGACAAGGCTTGACAACCTGTCAGCTTGACAGGTGACAGCTTGACAGGTAGACAAGTGAGTGACACTCTGACATGTGGTGCATTGTTGTCACTGTCAAGTCAGTCAGTGAGGCGTGACAAGGCTTGACAACCTGTCAGCTTGACAGGTGACAGCTTGACAGGTAGACAAGTGAGTGACACTCTGACATGTGGTGCATTGTTGTCACCTGTCAAGTCAGTCAGTGAGGCGTGACAAGGCTTGACAACCTGTCAGCTTGACAGGTGACAGCTTGACAGGTAGACAAGTGAGTGACACTCTGACATGTGGTGCATTGTTGTCACCTGTCAAGTCAGTCAGTGAGGCGTGACAAGCTTGACAACCTGTCAGCTTGACAGGTGACAGCTTGACAGGTAGACAGTGAGTGACACTCTGACATGTGGTGCATTGTTGTCCCCTGTCAAGTCAGTCAGTGAGGCGTGACAAGGCTTGACAACCTGTCAGCTTGACAGGTGACAGCTTGACAGGTAGACAATGAGTGACACTCTGACATGTGGTGCATTGTTGTCACCTGTCAAGTCAGTCAGTGAGGCGTGACAAGGCTTGACAACCTGTCAGCTTGACAGGTGACAGCTTGACAGGTAGACAAGTGAGTGACACTCTGACATGTGGTGCATTGTTGTCACCTGTCAAGTCAGTCAGTGAGGCGTGACAAGGCTTGACAACCTGTCTTGACAGGTGACAGCTTGACAGGTAGACAAGTGAGTGACACTCTGACATGTGGTGCATTGTTGTCACCTGTCAAGTCAGTCAGTGAGGCGTGACAAGGCTTGACAACCTGTCAGCTTGACAGGTGACAGCTTGACAGGTAGACAAGTGAGTGACACTCTGACATGTGGTGCATTGTTGTCACCTGTCAAGTCAGTCAGTGAGGCGTGACAAGGCTTGACAACCTGTCAGCTTGACAGGTGACAGCTTGACAGGTAGACAAGTGAGTGACACTCTGACATGTGGTGCATTGTTGTCACCTGTCAAGTCAGTCAGTGAGGCGTGACAAGGCTTGACAACCTGTCAGCTTGACAGGTGACAGCTTGACAGGTAGACAAGTGAGTGACACTCTGACATGTGGTGCATTGTTGTCACCTGTCAAGTCAGTCAGTGAGGCGTGACAAGGCTTGACAACCTGTCAGCTTGACAGGTGACAGCTTGACAGGTAGACATGTGAGTGACACTCTGACATGTGGTGCATTGTTGTCACCTGTCAAGTCAGTCAGTGAGGCGTGACAAGGCTTGACAACCTGTCAGCTTGACAGGTGACAGCTTGACAGGTAGACAAGTGAGTGACACTCTGACATGTGGTGCATTGTTGTCACTGTCAAGTCAGTCAGTGAGGCGTGACAAGGCTTGACAACCTGTCAGCTTGACAGGTGACAGCTTGACAGGTAGACAAGTGAGTGACACTCTGACATGTGGTGCATTGTTGTCACCTGTCAAGTCAGTCAGTGAGGCGTGACAAGGCTTGACAACCTGTCAGCTTGACAGGTGACAGCTTGACAGGTAGACAAGTGAGTGACACTCTGACATGTGGTGCATTGTTGTCACCTGTCAAGTCAGTCAGTGAGGCGTGACAAGGCTTGACAACCTGTCAGCTTGACAGGTGACAGCTTGACAGGTAGACAAGTGAGTGACACTCTGACATGTGGTGCATTGTTGTCACCTGTCAAGTCAGTCAGTGAGGCGTGACAAGGCTTGACAACCTGTCAGCTTGACAGGTGACAGCTTGACAGGTAGACAGTGAGTGACACTCTGACATGTGGTGCATTGTTGTCACCTCAAGTCAGTCAGTGAGGCGTGACAAGGCTTGACAACCTGTCAGCTTGACAGGTGACAGCTTGACAGGTAGACAAGTGAGTGACACTCTGACATGTGGTGCATTGTTGTCACCTGTCAAGTCAGTCAGTGAGGCGTGACAAGGCTTGACAACCTGTCAGCTTGACAGGTGACAGCTTGACAGGTAGACAAGTGAGTGACACTCTGACATGTGGTGCATTGTTGTCACCTGTCAAGTCAGTCAGTGAGGCGTGACAAGGCTTGACAACCTGTCAGCTTGACAGGTGACAGCTTGACAGGTAGACAAGTGAGTGACACTCTGACATGTGGTGCATTGTTGTCACCTGTCAAGTCAGTCAGTGAGGCGTGACAAGGCTTGACAACCTGTCAGCTTGACAGGTGACAGCTTGACAGGTAGACAAGTGAGTGACACTCTGACATGTGTGCATTGTTGTCACCTGTCAAGTCAGTCAGTGAGGCGTGACAAGGCTTGACAACCTGTCAGCTTGACAGGTGACAGCTTGACAGGTAGACAAGTGAGTGACACTCTGACATGTGGTGCATTGTTGTCACCTGTCAAGTCAGTCAGTGAGGCGTGACAAGGCTTGACAACCTGTCAGCTTGACAGGTGACAGCTTGACAGGTAGACAAGTGAGTGACACTCTGACATGTGGTGCATTGTTGTCACCTGTCAAGTCAGTCAGTGAGGCGTGACAAGGCTTGACAACCTGTCAGCTTGACAGGTGACAGCTTGACAGGTAGACAAGTGAGTGACACTCTGACATGTGGTGCATTGTTGTCACCTGTCAAGTCAGTCAGTGAGGCGTGACAAGGCTTGACAACCTGTCAGCTTGACAGGTGACAGCTTGACAGGTAGACAAGTGAGTGACACTCTGACATGTGGTGCATTGTTGTCACCTGTCAAGTCAGTCAGTGAGGCGTGACAAGGCTTGACAACCTGTCAGCTTGACAGGTGACAGCTTGACAGGTAGACAAGTGAGTGACACTCTGACATGTGGTGCATTGTTGTCACCTGTCAAGTCAGTCAGTGAGGCGTGACAAGGCTTGACAACCTGTCAGCTTGACAGGTGACAGCTTGACAGGTAGACAAGTGAGTGACACTCTGACATGTGGTGCATTGTTGTCACCTGTCAAGTCAGTCAGTGAGGCGTGACAAGGCTTGACAACCTGTCAGCTTGACAGGTGACAGCTTGACAGGTAGACAAGTGAGTGACACTCTGACATGTGGTGCATTGTTGTCACCTGTCAAGTCAGTCAGTGAGGCGTGACAAGGCTTGACAACCTGTCAGCTTGACAGGTGACAGCTTGACAGGTAGACAAGTGAGTGACACTCTGACATGTGGTGCATTGTTGTCACCTGTCAAGTCAGTCAGTGAGGCGTGACAAGGCTTGACAACCTGTCAGCTTGACAGGTGACAGCTTGACAGGTAGACAAGTGAGTGACACTCTGACATGTGGTGCATTGTTGTCACCTGTCAAGTCAGTCAGTGAGGCGTGACAAGGCTTGACAACCTGTCAGCTTGACAGGTGACAGCTTGACAGGTAGACAAGTGAGTGACACTCTGACATGTGGTGCATTGTTGTCACCTGTCAAGTCAGTCAGTGAGGCGTGACAAGGCTTGACAACCTGTCAGCTTGACAGGTGACAGCTTGACAGGTAGACAAGTGAGTGACACTCTGACATGTGGTGCATTGTTGTCACCTGTCAAGTCAGTCAGTGAGGCGTGACAAGGCTTGACAACCTGTCAGCTTGACAGGTGACAGCTTGACAGGTAGACAAGTGAGTGACACTCTGACATGTGGTGCATTGTTGTCACCTGTCAAGTCAGTCAGTGAGGCGTGACAAGGCTTGACAACCTGTCAGCTTGACAGGTGACAGCTTGACAGGTAGACAAGTGAGTGACACTCTGACATGTGGTGCATTGTTGTCACCTGTCAAGTCAGTCAGTGAGGCGTGACAAGGCTTGACAACCTGTCAGCTTGACAGGTGACAGCTTGACAGGTAGACAAGTGAGTGACACTCTGACATGTGGTGCATTGTTGTCACCTGTCAAGTCAGTCAGTGAGGCGTGACAAGGCTTGACAACCTGTCAGCTTGACAGGTGACAGCTTGACAGGTAGACAAGTGAGTGACACTCTGACATGTGGTGCATTGTTGTCACTGTCAAGTCAGTCAGTGAGGCGTGACAAGGCTTGACAACCTGTCAGCTTGACAGGTGACAGCTTGACAGGTAGACAAGTGAGTGACACTCTGACATGTGGTGCATTGTTGTCACCTGTCAAGTCAGTCAGTGAGGCGTGACAAGGCTTGACAACCTGTCAGCTTGACAGGTGACAGCTTGACAGGTAGACAAGTGAGTGACACTCTGACATGTGGTGCATTGTTGTCACCTGTCAAGTCAGTCAGTGAGGCGTGACAAGGCTTGACAACCTGTCAGCTTGACAGGTGACAGCTTGACAGGTAGACAAGTGAGTGACACTCTGACATGTGGTGCATTGTTGTCACCTGTCAAGTCAGTCAGTGAGGCGTGACAAGGCTTGACAACCTGTCAGCTTGACAGGTGACAGCTTGACAGGTAGACAAGTGAGTGACACTCTGACATGTGGTGCATTGTTGTCACCTGTCAAGTCAGTCAGTGAGGCGTGACAAGGCTTGACAACCTGTCAGCTTGACAGGTGACAGCTTGACAGGTAGACAAGTGAGTGACACTCTGACATGTGGTGCATTGTTGTCACCTGTCAAGTCAGTCAGTGAGGCGTGACAAGGCTTGACAACCTGTCAGCTTGACAGGTGACAGCTTGACAGGTAGACAAGTGAGTGACACTCTGACATGTGGTGCATTGTTGTCACCTGTCAAGTCAGTCAGTGAGGCGTGACAAGGCTTGACAACCTGTCAGCTTGACAGGTGACAGCTTGACAGGTAGACAAGTGAGTGACACTCTGACATGTGGTGCATTGTTGTCACCTGTCAAGTCAGTCAGTGAGGCGTGACAAGGCTTGACAACCTGTCAGCTTGACAGGTGACAGCTTGACAGGTAGACAAGTGAGTGACACTCTGACATGTGGTGCATTGTTGTCACCTGTCAAGTCAGTCAGTGAGGCGTGACAAGGCTTGACAACCTGTCAGCTTGACAGGTGACAGCTTGACAGGTAGACAAGTGAGTGACACTCTGACATGTGGTGCATTGTTGTCACCTGTCAAGTCAGTCAGTGAGGCGTGACAAGGCTTGACAACCTGTCAGCTTGACAGGTGACAGCTTGACAGGTAGACAAGTGAGTGACACTCTGACATGTGGTGCATTGTTGTCACCTGTCAAGTCAGTCAGTGAGGCGTGACAAGGCTTGACAACCTGTCAGCTTGACAGGTGACAGCTTGACAGGTAGACAAGTGAGTGACACTCTGACATGTGGTGCATTGTTGTCACCTGTCAAGTCAGTCAGTGAGGCGTGACAAGGCTTGACAACCTGTCAGCTTGACAGGTGACAGCTTGACAGGTAGACAAGTGAGTGACACTCTGACATGTGGTGCATTGTTGTCACCTGTCAAGTCAGTCAGTGAGGCGTGACAAGGCTTGACAACCTGTCAGCTTGACAGGTGACAGCTTGACAGGTAGACAAGTGAGTGACACTCTGACATGTGGTGCATTGTTGTCACCTGTCAAGTCAGTCAGTGAGGCGTGACAAGGCTTGACAACCTGTCAGCTTGACAGGTGACAGCTTGACAGGTAGACAAGTGAGTGACACTCTGACATGTGGTGCATTGTTGTCACCTGTCAAGTCAGTCAGTGAGGCGTGACAAGGCTTGACAACCTGTCAGCTTGACAGGTGACAGCTTGACAGGTAGACAAGTGAGTGACACTCTGACATGTGGTGCATTGTTGTCACCTGTCAAGTCAGTCAGTGAGGCGTGACAAGGCTTGACAACCTGTCAGCTTGACAGGTGACAGCTTGACAGGTAGACAAGTGAGTGACACTCTGACATGTGGTGCATTGTTGTCACCTGTCAAGTCAGTCAGTGAGGCGTGACAAGGCTTGACAACCTGTCAGCTTGACAGGTGACAGCTTGACAGGTAGACAAGTGAGTGACACTCTGACATGTGGTGCATTGTTGTCACCTGTCAAGTCAGTCAGTGAGGCGTGACAAGGCTTGACAACCTGTCAGCTTGACAGGTGACAGCTTGACAGGTAGACAAGTGAGTGACACTCTGACATGTGGTGCATTGTTGTCACCTGTCAAGTCAGTCAGTGAGGCGTGACAAGGCTTGACAACCTGTCAGCTTGACAGGTGACAGCTTGACAGGTAGACAAGTGAGTGACACTCTGACATGTGGTGCATTGTTGTCACCTGTCAAGTCAGTCAGTGAGGCGTGACAAGGCTTGACAACCTGTCAGCTTGACAGGTGACAGCTTGACAGGTAGACAAGTGAGTGACACTCTGACATGTGGTGCATTGTTGTCACCTGTCAAGTCAGTCAGTGAGGCGTGACAAGGCTTGACAACCTGTCAGCTTGACAGGTGACAGCTTGACAGGTAGACAAGTGAGTGACACTCTGACATGTGGTGCATTGTTGTCACCTGTCAAGTCAGTCAGTGAGGCGTGACAAGGCTTGACAACCTGTCAGCTTGACAGGTGACAGCTTGACAGGTAGACAAGTGAGTGACACTCTGACATGTGGTGCATTGTTGTCACCTGTCAAGTCAGTCAGTGAGGCGTGACAAGGCTTGACAACCTGTCAGCTTGACAGGTGACAGCTTGACAGGTAGACAAGTGAGTGACACTCTGACATGTGGTGCATTGTTGTCACCTCAAGTCAGTCAGTGAGGCGTGACAAGGCTTGACAACCTGTCAGCTTGACAGGTGACAGCTTGACAGGTAGACAAGTGAGTGACACTCTGACATGTGGTGCATTGTTGTCACCTGTCAAGTCAGTCAGTGAGGCGTGACAAGGCTTGACAACCTGTCAGCTTGACAGGTGACAGCTTGACAGGTAGACAAGTGAGTGACACTCTGACATGTGGTGCATTGTTGTCACCTGTCAAGTCAGTCAGTGAGGCGTGACAAGGCTTGACAACCTGTCAGCTTGACAGGTGACAGCTTGACAGGTAGACAAGTGAGTGACACTCTGACATGTGGTGCATTGTTGTCACCTGTCAAGTCAGTCAGTGAGGCGTGACAAGGCTTGACAACCTGTCAGCTTGACAGGTGACAGCTTGACAGGTAGACAAGTGAGTGACACTCTGACATGTGGTGCATTGTTGTCACCTGTCAAGTCAGTCAGTGAGGCGTGACAAGGCTTGACAACCTGTCAGCTTGACAGGTGACAGCTTGACAGGTAGACAAGTGAGTGACACTCTGACATGTGGTGCATTGTTGTCACCTGTCAAGTCAGTCAGTGAGGCGTGACAAGGCTTGACAACCTGTCAGCTTGACAGGTGACAGCTTGACAGGTAGACAAGTGAGTGACACTCTGACATGTGGTGCATTGTTGTCACCTGTCAAGTCAGTCAGTGAGGCGTGACAAGGCTTGACAACCTGTCAGCTTGACAGGTGACAGCTTGACAGGTAGACAAGTGAGTGACACTCTGACATGTGGTGCATTGTTGTCACCTGTCAAGTCAGTCAGTGAGGCGTGACAAGGCTTGACAACCTGTCAGCTTGACAGGTGACAGCTTGACAGGTAGACAAGTGAGTGACACTCTGACATGTGGTGCATTGTTGTCACCTGTCAAGTCAGTCAGTGAGGCGTGACAAGGCTTGACAACCTGTCAGCTTGACAGGTGACAGCTTGACAGGTAGACAAGTGAGTGACACTCTGACATGTGGTGCATTGTTGTCACCTGTCAAGTCAGTCAGTGAGGCGTGACAAGGCTTGACAACCTGTCAGCTTGACAGGTGACAGCTTGACAGGTAGACAAGTGAGTGACACTCTGACATGTGGTGCATTGTTGTCACCTGTCAAGTCAGTCAGTGAGGCGTGACAAGGCTTGACAACCTGTCAGCTTGACAGGTGACAGCTTGACAGGTAGACAAGTGAGTGACACTCTGACATGTGGTGCATTGTTGTCACCTGTCAAGTCAGTCAGTGAGGCGTGACAAGGCTTGACAACCTGTCAGCTTGACAGGTGACAGCTTGACAGGTAGACAAGTGAGTGACACTCTGACATGTGGTGCATTGTTGTCACTGTCAAGTCAGTCAGTGAGGCGTGACAAGGCTTGACAACCTGTCAGCTTGACAGGTGACAGCTTGACAGGTAGACAAGTGAGTGACACTCTGACATGTGGTGCATTGTTGTCACCTGTCAAGTCAGTCAGTGAGGCGTGACAAGGCTTGACAACCTGTCAGCTTGACAGGTGACAGCTTGACAGGTAGACAAGTGAGTGACACTCTGACATGTGGTGCATTGTTGTCACCTGTCAAGTCAGTCAGTGAGGCGTGACAAGGCTTGACAACCTGTCAGCTTGACAGGTGACAGCTTGACAGGTAGACAAGTGAGTGACACTCTGACATGTGGTGCATTGTTGTCACCTGTCAAGTCAGTCAGTGAGGCGTGACAAGGCTTGACAACCTGTCAGCTTGACAGGTGACAGCTTGACAGGTAGACAAGTGAGTGACACTCTGACATGTGGTGCATTGTTGTCACCTGTCAAGTCAGTCAGTGAGGCGTGACAAGGCTTGACAACCTGTCAGCTTGACAGGTGACAGCTTGACAGGTAGACAAGTGAGTGACACTCTGACATGTGGTGCATTGTTGTCACCTGTCAAGTCAGTCAGTGAGGCGTGACAAGGCTTGACAACCTGTCAGCTTGACAGGTGACAGCTTGACAGGTAGACAAGTGAGTGACACTCTGACATGTGGTGCATTGTTGTCACCTGTCAAGTCAGTCAGTGAGGCGTGACAAGGCTTGACAACCTGTCAGCTTGACAGGTGACAGCTTGACAGGTAGACAAGTGAGTGACACTCTGACATGTGGTGCATTGTTGTCACCTGTCAAGTCAGTCAGTGAGGCGTGACAAGGCTTGACAACCTGTCAGCTTGACAGGTGACAGCTTGACAGGTAGACAAGTGAGTGACACTCTGACATGTGGTGCATTGTTGTCACCTGTCAAGTCAGTCAGTGAGGCGTGACAAGGCTTGACAACCTGTCAGCTTGACAGGTGACAGCTTGACAGGTAGACAAGTGAGTGACACTCTGACATGTGGTGCATTGTTGTCACCTGTCAAGTCAGTCAGTGAGGCGTGACAAGGCTTGACAACCTGTCAGCTTGACAGGTGACAGCTTGACAGGTAGACAAGTGAGTGACACTCTGACATGTGGTGCATTGTTGTCACCTGTCAAGTCAGTCAGTGAGGCGTGACAAGGCTTGACAACCTGTCAGCTTGACAGGTGACAGCTTGACAGGTAGACAAGTGAGTGACACTCTGACATGTGGTGCATTGTTGTCACCTGTCAAGTCAGTCAGTGAGGCGTGACAAGGCTTGACAACCTGTCAGCTTGACAGGTGACAGCTTGACAGGTAGACAAGTGAGTGACACTCTGACATGTGGTGCATTGTTGTCACCTGTCAAGTCAGTCAGTGAGGCGTGACAAGGCTTGACAACCTGTCAGCTTGACAGGTGACAGCTTGACAGGTAGACAAGTGAGTGACACTCTGACATGTGGTGCATTGTTGTCACCTGTCAAGTCAGTCAGTGAGGCGTGACAAGGCTTGACAACCTGTCAGCTTGACAGGTGACAGCTTGACAGGTAGACAAGTGAGTGACACTCTGACATGTGGTGCATTGTTGTCACCTGTCAAGTCAGTCAGTGAGGCGTGACAAGGCTTGACAACCTGTCAGCTTGACAGGTGACAGCTTGACAGGTAGACAAGTGAGTGACACTCTGACATGTGGTGCATTGTTGTCACCTGTCAAGTCAGTCAGTGAGGCGTGACAAGGCTTGACAACCTGTCAGCTTGACAGGTGACAGCTTGACAGGTAGACAAGTGAGTGACACTCTGACATGTGGTGCATTGTTGTCACCTGTCAAGTCAGTCAGTGAGGCGTGACAAGGCTTGACAACCTGTCAGCTTGACAGGTGACAGCTTGACAGGTAGACAAGTGAGTGACACTCTGACATGTGGTGCATTGTTGTCACCTGTCAAGTCAGTCAGTGAGGCGTGACAAGGCTTGACAACCTGTCAGCTTGACAGGTGACAGCTTGACAGGTAGACAAGTGAGTGACACTCTGACATGTGGTGCATTGTTGTCACCTGTCAAGTCAGTCAGTGAGGCGTGACAAGGCTTGACAACCTGTCAGCTTGACAGGTGACAGCTTGACAGGTAGACAAGTGAGTGACACTCTGACATGTGGTGCATTGTTGTCTACTGTTAAGTCAGTCAGTGAGGCGTGACAAGGCTTGACAACCTGTCAGCTTGACAGGTGACAGCTTGACAGGTAGACAAGTGAGTGACACTCTGACATGTGGTGCATTGTTGTCACCTGTCAAGTCAGTCAGTGAGGCGTGACAAGGCTTGACATCCTGTCAGCTTGACAGGTGACAGCTTGACAGGTAGACAAGTGAGTGACACTCTGACATGTGGTGCATTGTTGTCACCTGTCAAGTCAGTCAGTGAGGCGTGACAAGGCTTGACAACCTGTCAGCTTGACAGGTGACAGCTTGACAGGTAGACAAGTGAGTGACACTCTGACATGTGGTGCATTGTTGTCACCTGTCAAGTCAGTCAGTGAGGCGTGACAAGGCTTGACAACCTGTCAGCTTGACAGGTGACAGCTTGACAGGTAGACAAGTGAGTGACACTCTGACATGTGGTGCATTGTTGTCACCTGTCAAGTCAGTCAGTGAGGCGTGACAAGGCTTGACAACCTGTCAGCTTGACAGGTGACAGCTTGACAGGTAGACAAGTGAGTGACACTCTGACATGTGGTGCATTGTTGTCACCTGTCAAGTCAGTCAGTGAGGCGTGACAAGGCTTGACAACCTGTCAGCTTGACAGGTGACAGCTTGACAGGTAGACAAGTGAGTGACACTCTGACATGTGGTGCATTGTTGTCACCTGTCAAGTCAGTCAGTGAGGCGTGACAAGGCTTGACAACCTGTCAGCTTGACAGGTGACAGCTTGACAGGTAGACAAGTGAGTGACACTCTGACATGTGGTGCATTGTTGTCACCTGTCAAGTCAGTCAGTGAGGCGTGACAAGGCTTGACAACCTGTCAGCTTGACAGGTGACAGCTTGACAGGTAGACAAGTGAGTGACACTCTGACATGTGGTGCATTGTTGTCACCTGTCAAGTCAGTCAGTGAGGCGTGACAAGGCTTGACAACCTGTCAGCTTGACAGGTGACAGCTTGACAGGTAGACAAGTGAGTGACACTCTGACATGTGGTGCATTGTTGTCACCTGTCAAGTCAGTCAGTGAGGCGTGACAAGGCTTGACAACCTGTCAGCTTGACAGGTGACAGCTTGACAGGTAGACAAGTGAGTGACACTCTGACATGTGGTGCATTGTTGTCACCTGTCAAGTCAGTCAGTGAGGCGTGACAAGGCTTGACAACCTGTCAGCTTGACAGGTGACAGCTTGACAGGTAGACAAGTGAGTGACACTCTGACATGTGGTGCATTGTTGTCACCTGTCAAGTCAGTCAGTGAGGCGTGACAAGGCTTGACAACCTGTCAGCTTGACAGGTGACAGCTTGACAGGTAGACAAGTGAGTGACACTCTGACATGTGGTGCATTGTTGTCACCTGTCAAGTCAGTCAGTGAGGCGTGACAAGGCTTGACAACCTGTCAGCTTGACAGGTGACAGCTTGACAGGTAGACAAGTGAGTGACACTCTGACATGTGGTGCATTGTTGTCACCTGTCAAGTCAGTCAGTGAGGCGTGACAAGGCTTGACAACCTGTCAGCTTGACAGGTGACAGCTTGACAGGTAGACAAGTGAGTGACACTCTGACATGTGGTGCATTGTTGTCACCTGTCAAGTCAGTCAGTGAGGCGTGACAAGGCTTGACAACCTGTCAGCTTGACAGGTGACAGCTTGACAGGTAGACAAGTGAGTGACACTCTGACATGTGGTGCATTGTTGTCACCTGTCAAGTCAGTCAGTGAGGCGTGACAAGGCTTGACAACCTGTCAGCTTGACAGGTGACAGCTTGACAGGTAGACAAGTGAGTGACACTCTGACATGTGGTGCATTGTTGTCACCTGTCAAGTCAGTCAGTGAGGCGTGACAAGGCTTGACAACCTGTCAGCTTGACAGGTGACAGCTTGACAGGTAGACAAGTGAGTGACACTCTGACATGTGGTGCATTGTTGTCACCTGTCAAGTCAGTCAGTGAGGCGTGACAAGGCTTGACAACCTGTCAGCTTGACAGGTGACAGCTTGACAGGTAGACAAGTGAGTGACACTCTGACATGTGGTGCATTGTTGTCACCTGTCAAGTCAGTCAGTGAGGCGTGACAAGGCTTGACAACCTGTCAGCTTGACAGGTGACAGCTTGACAGGTAGACAAGTGAGTGACACTCTGACATGTGGTGCATTGTTGTCACCTGTCAAGTCAGTCAGTGAGGCGTGACAAGGCTTGACAACCTGTCAGCTTGACAGGTGACAGCTTGACAGGTAGACAAGTGAGTGACACTCTGACATGTGGTGCATTGTTGTCACCTGTCAAGTCAGTCAGTGAGGCGTGACAAGGCTTGACAACCTGTCAGCTTGACAGGTGACAGCTTGACAGGTAGACAAGTGAGTGACACTCTGACATGTGGTGCATTGTTGTCACCTGTCAAGTCAGTCAGTGAGGCGTGACAAGGCTTGACAACCTGTCAGCTTGACAGGTGACAGCTTGACAGGTAGACAAGTGAGTGACACTCTGACATGTGGTGCATTGTTGTCACCTGTCAAGTCAGTCAGTGAGGCGTGACAAGGCTTGACAACCTGTCAGCTTGACAGGTGACAGCTTGACAGGTAGACAAGTGAGTGACACTCTGACATGTGGTGCATTGTTGTCACCTGTCAAGTCAGTCAGTGAGGCGTGACAAGGCTTGACAACCTGTCAGCTTGACAGGTGACAGCTTGACAGGTAGACAAGTGAGTGACACTCTGACATGTGGTGCATTGTTGTCACCTGTCAAGTCAGTCAGTGAGGCGTGACAAGGCTTGACAACCTGTCAGCTTGACAGGTGACAGCTTGACAGGTAGACAAGTGAGTGACACTCTGACATGTGGTGCATTGTTGTCACCTGTCAAGTCAGTCAGTGAGGCGTGACAAGGCTTGACAACCTGTCAGCTTGACAGGTGACAGCTTGACAGGTAGACAAGTGAGTGACACTCTGACATGTGGTGCATTGTTGTCACCTGTCAAGTCAGTCAGTGAGGCGTGACAAGGCTTGACAACCTGTCAGCTTGACAGGTGACAGCTTGACAGGTAGACAAGTGAGTGACACTCTGACATGTGGTGCATTGTTGTCACCTGTCAAGTCAGTCAGTGAGGCGTGACAAGGCTTGACAACCTGTCAGCTTGACAGGTGACAGCTTGACAGGTAGACAAGTGAGTGACACTCTGACATGTGGTGCATTGTTGTCACCTGTCAAGTCAGTCAGTGAGGCGTGACAAGGCTTGACAACCTGTCAGCTTGACAGGTGACAGCTTGACAGGTAGACAAGTGAGTGACACTCTGACATGTGGTGCATTGTTGTCACCTGTCAAGTCAGTCAGTGAGGCGTGACAAGGCTTGACAACCTGTCAGCTTGACAGGTGACAGCTTGACAGGTAGACAAGTGAGTGACACTCTGACATGTGGTGCATTGTTGTCACCTGTCAAGTCAGTCAGTGAGGCGTGACAAGGCTTGACAACCTGTCAGCTTGACAGGTGACAGCTTGACAGGTAGACAAGTGAGTGACACTCTGACATGTGGTGCATTGTTGTCACCTGTCAAGTCAGTCAGTGAGGCGTGACAAGGCTTGACAACCTGTCAGCTTGACAGGTGACAGCTTGACAGGTAGACAAGTGAGTGACACTCTGACATGTGGTGCATTGTTGTCACCTGTCAAGTCAGTCAGTGAGGCGTGACAAGGCTTGACAACCTGTCAGCTTGACAGGTGACAGCTTGACAGGTAGACAAGTGAGTGACACTCTGACATGTGGTGCATTGTTGTCACCTGTCAAGTCAGTCAGTGAGGCGTGACAAGGCTTGACAACCTGTCAGCTTGACAGGTGACAGCTTGACAGGTAGACAAGTGAGTGACACTCTGACATGTGGTGCATTGTTGTCACCTGTCAAGTCAGTCAGTGAGGCGTGACAAGGCTTGACAACCTGTCAGCTTGACAGGTGACAGCTTGACAGGTAGACAAGTGAGTGACACTCTGACATGTGGTGCATTGTTGTCACCTGTCAAGTCAGTCAGTGAGGCGTGACAAGGCTTGACAACCTGTCAGCTTGACAGGTGACAGCTTGACAGGTAGACAAGTGAGTGACACTCTGACATGTGGTGCATTGTTGTCACCTGTCAAGTCAGTCAGTGAGGCGTGACAAGGCTTGACAACCTGTCAGCTTGACAGGTGACAGCTTGACAGGTAGACAAGTGAGTGACACTCTGACATGTGGTGCATTGTTGTCACCTGTCAAGTCAGTCAGTGAGGCGTGACAAGGCTTGACAACCTGTCAGCTTGACAGGTGACAGCTTGACAGGTAGACAAGTGAGTGACACTCTGACATGTGGTGCATTGTTGTCACCTGTCAAGTCAGTCAGTGAGGCGTGACAAGGCTTGACAACCTGTCAGCTTGACAGGTGACAGCTTGACAGGTAGACAAGTGAGTGACACTCTGACATGTGGTGCATTGTTGTCACCTGTCAAGTCAGTCAGTGAGGCGTGACAAGGCTTGACAACCTGTCAGCTTGACAGGTGACAGCTTGACAGGTAGACAAGTGAGTGACACTCTGACATGTGGTGCATTGTTGTCACCTGTCAAGTCAGTCAGTGAGGCGTGACAAGGCTTGACAACCTGTCAGCTTGACAGGTGACAGCTTGACAGGTAGACAAGTGAGTGACACTCTGACATGTGGTGCATTGTTGTCACCTGTCAAGTCAGTCAGTGAGGCGTGACAAGGCTTGACAACCTGTCAGCTTGACAGGTGACAGCTTGACAGGTAGACAAGTGAGTGACACTCTGACATGTGGTGCATTGTTGTCACCTGTCAAGTCAGTCAGTGAGGCGTGACAAGGCTTGACAACCTGTCAGCTTGACAGGTGACAGCTTGACAGGTAGACAAGTGAGTGACACTCTGACATGTGGTGCATTGTTGTCACCTGTCAAGTCAGTCAGTGAGGCGTGACAAGGCTTGACAACCTGTCAGCTTGACAGGTGACAGCTTGACAGGTAGACAAGTGAGTGACACTCTGACATGTGGTGCATTGTTGTCACCTGTCAAGTCAGTCAGTGAGGCGTGACAAGGCTTGACAACCTGTCAGCTTGACAGGTGACAGCTTGACAGGTAGACAAGTGAGTGACACTCTGACATGTGGTGCATTGTTGTCACCTGTCAAGTCAGTCAGTGAGGCGTGACAAGGCTTGACAACCTGTCAGCTTGACAGGTGACAGCTTGACAGGTAGACAAGTGAGTGACACTCTGACATGTGGTGCATTGTTGTCACCTGTCAAGTCAGTCAGTGAGGCGTGACAAGGCTTGACAACCTGTCAGCTTGACAGGTGACAGCTTGACAGGTAGACAAGTGAGTGACACTCTGACATGTGGTGCATTGTTGTCACCTGTCAAGTCAGTCAGTGAGGCGTGACAAGGCTTGACAACCTGTCAGCTTGACAGGTGACAGCTTGACAGGTAGACAAGTGAGTGACACTCTGACATGTGGTGCATTGTTGTCACCTGTCAAGTCAGTCAGTGAGGCGTGACAAGGCTTGACAACCTGTCAGCTTGACAGGTGACAGCTTGACAGGTAGACAAGTGAGTGACACTCTGACATGTGGTGCATTGTTGTCACCTGTCAAGTCAGTCAGTGAGGCGTGACAAGGCTTGACAACCTGTCAGCTTGACAGGTGACAGCTTGACAGGTAGACAAGTGAGTGACACTCTGACATGTGGTGCATTGTTGTCACCTGTCAAGTCAGTCAGTGAGGCGTGACAAGGCTTGACAACCTGTCAGCTTGACAGGTGACAGCTTGACAGGTAGACAAGTGAGTGACACTCTGACATGTGGTGCATTGTTGTCACCTGTCAAGTCAGTCAGTGAGGCGTGACAAGGCTTGACAACCTGTCAGCTTGACAGGTGACAGCTTGACAGGTAGACAAGTGAGTGACACTCTGACATGTGGTGCATTGTTGTCACCTGTCAAGTCAGTCAGTGAGGCGTGACAAGGCTTGACAACCTGTCAGCTTGACAGGTGACAGCTTGACAGGTAGACAAGTGAGTGACACTCTGACATGTGGTGCATTGTTGTCACCTGTCAAGTCAGTCAGTGAGGCGTGACAAGGCTTGACAACCTGTCAGCTTGACAGGTGACAGCTTGACAGGTAGACAAGTGAGTGACACTCTGACATGTGGTGCATTGTTGTCACCTGTCAAGTCAGTCAGTGAGGCGTGACAAGGCTTGACAACCTGTCAGCTTGACAGGTGACAGCTTGACAGGTAGACAAGTGAGTGACACTCTGACATGTGGTGCATTGTTGTCACCTGTCAAGTCAGTCAGTGAGGCGTGACAAGGCTTGACAACCTGTCAGCTTGACAGGTGACAGCTTGACAGGTAGACAAGTGAGTGACACTCTGACATGTGGTGCATTGTTGTCACCTGTCAAGTCAGTCAGTGAGGCGTGACAAGGCTTGACAACCTGTCAGCTTGACAGGTGACAGCTTGACAGGTAGACAAGTGAGTGACACTCTGACATGTGGTGCATTGTTGTCACCTGTCAAGTCAGTCATGAGGCGTGACAAGGCTTGACAACCTGTCAGCTTGACAGGTGACAGCTTGACAGGTAGACAAGTGAGTGACACTCTGACATGTGGTGCATTGTTGTCACCTGTCAAGTCAGTCAGTGAGGCGTGACAAGGCTTGACAACCTGTCAGCTTGACAGGTGACAGCTTGACAGGTAGACAAGTGAGTGACACTCTGACATGTGGTGCATTGTTGTCACCTGTCAAGTCAGTCAGTGAGGCGTGACAAGGCTTGACAACCTGTCAGCTTGACAGGTGACAGCTTGACAGGTAGACAAGTGAGTGACACTCTGACATGTGGTGCATTGTTGTCACCTGTCAAGTCAGTCAGTGAGGCGTGACAAGGCTTGACAACCTGTCAGCTTGACAGGTGACAGCTTGACAGGTAGACAAGTGAGTGACACTCTGACATGTGGTGCATTGTTGTCACCTGTCAAGTCAGTCAGTGAGGCGTGACAAGGCTTGACAACCTGTCAGCTTGACAGGTGACAGCTTGACAGGTAGACAAGTGAGTGACACTCTGACATGTGGTGCATTGTTGTCACCTGTCAAGTCAGTCAGTGAGGCGTGACAAGGCTTGACAACCTGTCAGCTTGACAGGTGACAGCTTGACAGGTAGACAAGTGAGTGACACTCTGACATGTGGTGCATTGTTGTCACCTGTCAAGTCAGTCAGTGAGGCGTGACAAGGCTTGACAACCTGTCAGCTTGACAGGTGACAGCTTGACAGGTAGACAAGTGAGTGACACTCTGACATGTGGTGCATTGTTGTCACCTGTCAAGTCAGTCAGTGAGGCGTGACAAGGCTTGACAACCTGTCAGCTTGACAGGTGACAGCTTGACAGGTAGACAAGTGAGTGACACTCTGACATGTGGTGCATTGTTGTCACCTGTCAAGTCAGTCAGTGAGGCGTGACAAGGCTTGACAACCTGTCAGCTTGACAGGTGACAGCTTGACAGGTAGACAAGTGAGTGACACTCTGACATGTGGTGCATTGTTGTCACCTGTCAAGTCAGTCAGTGAGGCGTGACAAGGCTTGACAACCTGTCAGCTTGACAGGTGACAGCTTGACAGGTAGACAAGTGAGTGACACTCTGGCACATGGTGCATTGTTGTCACCTGTCAAGTCAGTCAGTGAGGCGTGACAAGGCTTGACAACCTGTCAGCTTGACAGGTGACAGCTTGACAGGTAGACAGTGAGTGACACTCTGACATGTGGTGCATTGTTGTCACCTGTCAAGTCAGTCAGTGAGGCGTGACAAGGCTTGACAACCTGTCAGCTTGACAGGTGACAGCTTGACAGGTAGACAAGTGAGTGACACTCTGACATGTGGTGCATTGTTGTCACCTGTCAAGTCAGTCAGTGAGGCGTGACAAGGCTTGACAACCTGTCAGCTTGACAGGTGACAGCTTGACAGGTAGACAAGTGAGTGACACTCTGACATGTGGTGCATTGTTGTCACCTGTCAAGTCAGTCAGTGAGGCGTGACAAGGCTTGACAACCTGTCAGCTTGACAGGTGACAGCTTGACAGGTAGACAAGTGAGTGACACTCTGACATGTGGTGCATTGTTGTCACCTGTCAAGTCAGTCAGTGAGGCGTGACAAGGCTTGACAACCTGTCAGCTTGACAGGTGACAGCTTGACAGGTAGACAAGTGAGTGACACTCTGACATGTGGTGCATTGTTGTCACCTGTCAAGTCAGTCAGTGAGGCGTGACAAGGCTTGACAACCTGTCAGCTTGACAGGTGACAGCTTGACAGGTAGACAAGTGAGTGACACTCTGACATGTGGTGCATTGTTGTCACCTGTCAAGTCAGTCAGTGAGGCGTGACAAGGCTTGACAACCTGTCAGCTTGACAGGTGACAGCTTGACAGTAGACAGTGAGTGACACTCTGACGTGGTGCATGTCAGTCAGTCAGTGAG
>MRSW03000323.1:0-39128 GCA_001923025.3 Taenia multiceps | reverse complement strand
CAGTGAGTAAGGCGTGACAAGGCTTGACAACTGTCAGCTGACAGGTGACAGCTTGACAGGTAGACAAGTGAGTGACACTCTGACATGTGGTGCATTGTTGTCACCTGTCAAGTCGTCAGTGAGTAAGGCGTGACAAGCTTGACAACCTGTCAGCTTGACAGGTGACAGCTTGAGAGTAGACAAGTGAGTGACACTCTGAATGTGGTGCATTGTTGTCACCTGTCAAGTCAGCGAGTAGGCGTGACAAGGCTTGACAACCTGTCAGCTTGACAGGTGACAGCTTGACAGGTAGACAAGTGAGTGACACTCTGACATGTGGTGCATTGTTGTCACCTGTCAAGTCAGTCAGTGAGTAAGGCGTGACAAGGCTTGACAACCTGTCAGCTTGACAGGTGACAGCTTGACAGGTAGACAAGTGAGTGACACTCTGACATGTGGTGCATTGTTGTCACCTGTCAAGTCAGTCAGTGAGTAAGGCGTGACAAGGCTTGACAACCTGTCAGCTTGACAGGTGACAGCTGACAGGTAGACAAGTGAGTGACACTCTGACATGTGGTGCATTGTTGTCACCTGTCAAGTCAGTCAGTGAGTAAGGCGTGACAAGGCTTGACAACCTGTCAGCTTGACAGGTGACAGCTTGACAGGTAGACAAGTGAGTGACACTCTGACATGTGGTGCATTGTTGTCACCTGTCAAGTCAGTCAGTGAGTAGGCGTGACAAGGCTTGACAACCTGTCAGCTTGACAGGTGACAGCTTGACAGGTAGACAAGTGAGTGACACTCTGACATGTGGTGCATTGTTGTCACCTGTCAAGTCAGTCAGTGAGGCGTGACAAGGCTTGACAACCTGTCAGCTTGACAGGTGACAGCTTGACAGGTAGACAAGTGAGTGACACTCTGACATGTGGTGCATTGTTGTCACCTGTCAAGTCAGTCAGTGTAAGGCGTGACAAGGCTTGACAACCTGTCAGCTTGACAGGTGACAGCTTGACAGGTAGACAAGTGAGTGACACTCTGACATGTGGTGCATTGTTGTCACCTGTCAAGTCAGTCAGAGAGTAAGGCGTGACAAGGCTTGACAACCTGTCAGCTTGACAGGTGACAGCTTGACAGGTAGACAAGTGAGTGACACTCTGACATGTGGTGCATTGTTGTCACCTGTCAAGTCAGTCAGTGAGGCGTGACAAGGCTTGACAACCTGTCAGCTTGACAGGTGACAGCTTGACAGGTAGACAAGTGAGTGACACTCTGACATGTGGTGCATTGTTGTCACCTGTCAAGTCAGTCAGTGAGTAAGGCGTGACAAGGCTTGACAACCTGTCAGCTTGACAGGTGACAGCTTGACAGGTAGACAAGTGAGTGACACTCTGACATGTGGTGCATTGTTGTCACCTGTCAAGTCAGTCAGTGAGTAAGGCGTGACAAGGCTTGACAACCTGTCAGCTTGACAGGTGACAGCTTGACAGGTAGACAAGTGAGTGACACTCTGACATGTGGTGCATTGTTGTCACCTGTCAAGTCAGTCAGTGAGTAAGGCGTGACAAGGCTTGACAACCTGTCAGCTTGACAGGTGACAGCTTGACAGGTAGACAAGTGAGTGACACTCTGACATGTGGTGCATTGTTGTCACCTGTCAAGTCAGTCAGTGAGTAAGGCGTGACAAGGCTTGACAACCTGTCAGCTTGACAGGTGACAGCTTGACAGGTAGACAAGTGAGTGACACTCTGACATGTGGTGCATTGTTGTCACCTGTCAAGTCAGTCAGTGAGGCGTGACAAGGCTTGACAACCTGTCAGCTTGACAGGTGACAGCTTGACAGGTAGACAAGTGAGTGACACTCTGACATGTGGTGCATTGTTGTCACCTGTCAAGTCAGTCAGTGAGGCGTGACAAGGCTTGACAACCTGTCAGCTTGACAGGTGACAGCTTGACAGGTAGACAAGTGAGTGACACTCTGACATGTGGTGCATTGTTGTCACCTGTCAAGTCAGTGAGTAAGGCGTGACAAGGCTTGACAACCTGTCAGCTTGACAGGTGACAGCTTGACAGGTAGACAAGTGAGTGACACTCTGACATGTGGTGCATTGTTGTCACCTGTCAAGTCAGTCAGTGAGTAAGGCGTGACAAGGCTTGACAACCTGTCAGCTTGACAGGTGACAGCTTGACAGGTAGACAAGTGAGTGACACTCTGACATGTGGTGCATTGTTGTCACCTGTCAAGTCAGTCAGTGTAAGGCGTGACAAGGCTTGACAACCTGTCAGCTTGACAGGTGACAGCTTGACAGGTAGACAAGTGAGTGACACTCTGACATGTGGTGCATTGTTGTCACCTGTCAAGTCAGTCGAGTAAGGCGTGACAAGGCTTGACAACCTGTCAGCTTGACAGGTGACAGCTTGACAGGTAGACAAGTGAGTGACACTCTGACATGTGGTGCATTGTTGTCACCTGTCAAGTCAGTCAGTGAGGCGTGACAAGGCTTGACAACCTGTCAGCTTGACAGGTGACAGCTTGACAGGTAGACAAGTGAGTGACACTCTGACATGTGGTGCATTGTTGTCACCTGTCAAGTCAGTCAGAGAGGCGTGACAAGGCTTGACAACCTGTCAGCTTGACAGGTGACAGCTTGACAGGTAGACAAGTGAGTGACACTCTGACATGTGGTGCATTGTTGTCACCTGTCAAGTCAGTCAGTGAGTAAGGCGTGACAAGGCTTGACAACCTGTCAGCTTGACAGGTGACAGCTTGACAGGTAGACAAGTGAGTGACACTCTGACATGTGGTGCATTGTTGTCACCTGTCAAGTCAGTCAGTGAGTAAGGCGTGACAAGGCTTGACAACCTGTCAGCTTGACAGGTGACAGCTTGACAGGTAGACAAGTGAGTGACACTCTGACATGTGGTGCATTGTTGTCACCTGTCAAGTCAGTCAGTGAGTAAGGCGTGACAAGGCTTGACAACCTGTCAGCTTGACAGGTGACAGCTTGACAGGTAGACAAGTGAGTGACACTCTGACATGTGGTGCATTGTTGTCACCTGTCAAGTCAGTCAGTGAGGCGTGACAAGGCTTGACAACCTGTCAGCTTGACAGGTGACAGCTTGACAGGTAGACAAGTGAGTGACACTCTGACATGTGGTGCATTGTTGTCACCTGTCAAGTCAGTCAGAGAGGCGTGACAAGGCTTGACAACCTGTCAGCTTGACAGGTGACAGCTTGACAGGTAGACAAGTGAGTGACACTCTGACATGTGGTGCATTGTTGTCACCTGTCAAGTCAGTCAGTGAGTAAGGCGTGACAAGGCTTGACAACCTGTCAGCTTGACAGGTGACAGCTTGACAGGTAGACAAGTGAGTGACACTCTGACATGTGGTGCATTGTTGTCACCTGTCAAGTCAGTCAGTGAGTAAGGCGTGACAAGGCTTGACAACCTGTCAGCTTGACAGGTGACAGCTTGACAGGTAGACAAGTGAGTGACACTCTGACATGTGGTGCATTGTTGTCACCTGTCAAGTCAGTCAGTGAGTAAGGCGTGACAAGGCTTGACAACCTGTCAGCTTGACAGGTGACAGCTTGACAGGTAGACAAGTGAGTGACACTCTGACATGTGGTGCATTGTTGTCACCTGTCAAGTCAGTCAGTGAGTAAGGCGTGACAAGGCTTGACAACCTGTCAGCTTGACAGGTGACAGCTTGACAGGTAGACAAGTGAGTGACACTCTGACATGTGGTGCATTGTTGTCACCTGTCAAGTCAGTCAGTGAGTAAGGCGTGACAAGGCTTGACAACCTGTCAGCTTGACAGGTGACAGCTTGACAGGTAGACAAGTGAGTGACACTCTGACATGTGGTGCATTGTTGTCACCTGTCAAGTCAGTCAGTGAGTAAGGCGTGACAAGGCTTGACAACCTGTCAGCTTGACAGGTGACAGCTTGACAGGTAGACAAGTGAGTGACACTCTGACATGTGGTGCATTGTTGTCACCTGTCAAGTCAGTCAGTGAGTAAGGCGTGACAAGGCTTGACAACCTGTCAGCTTGACAGGTGACAGCTTGACAGGTAGACAAGTGAGTGACACTCTGACATGTGGTGCATTGTTGTCACCTGTCAAGTCAGTCAGTGAGTAAGGCGTGACAAGGCTTGACAACCTGTCAGCTTGACAGGTGACAGCTTGACAGGTAGACAAGTGAGTGACACTCTGACATGTGGTGCATTGTTGTCACCTGTCAAGTCAGTCAGTGAGTAAGGCGTGACAAGGCTTGACAACCTGTCAGCTTGACAGGTGACAGCTTGACAGGTAGACAAGTGAGTGACACTCTGACATGTGGTGCATTGTTGTCACCTGTCAAGTCAGTCAGTGAGTAAGGCGTGACAAGGCTTGACAACCTGTCAGCTTGACAGGTGACAGCTTGACAGGTAGACAAGTGAGTGACACTCTGACATGTGGTGCATTGTTGTCACCTGTCAAG
This sequence comes from Taenia multiceps, assembly GCA_001923025.3. Lineage (NCBI taxonomy): Eukaryota > Metazoa > Platyhelminthes > Cestoda > Cyclophyllidea > Taeniidae > Taenia > Taenia multiceps. The sequence continues at coordinate 34,667 of MRSW03000323.1, read as the reverse complement.
TCAGTCAGTGAGTAAGGCGTGACAAGGCTTGACAACCTGTCAGCTTGACAGGTGACAGCTTGACAGGTAGACAAGTGAGTGACACTCTGACATGTGGTGCATTGTTGTCACCTGTCAAGTCAGTCAGCGAGGCGTGACAAGGCTTGACAACCTGTCAGCTTGACAGGTGACAGCTTGACAGGTAGACAAGTGAGTGACACTCTGACATGTGGTGCATTGTTGTCACCTGTCAAGTCAGTCAGTGAGTAAGGCGTGACAAGGCTTGACAACCTGTCAGCTTGACAGGTGACAGCTTGACAGGTAGACAAGTGAGTGACACTCTGACATGTGGTGCATTGTTGTCACCTGTCAAGTCAGTCAGTGAGTAAGGCGTGACAAGGCTTGACAACCTGTCAGCTTGACAGGTGACAGCTTGACAGGTAGACAAGTGAGTGACACTCTGACATGTGGTGCATTGTTGTCACCTGTCAAGTCAGTCAGTGAGTAAGGCGTGACAAGGCTTGACAACCTGTCAGCTTGACAGGTGACAGCTTGACAGGTAGACAAGTGAGTGACACTCTGACATGTGGTGCATTGTTGTCACCTGTCAAGTCAGTCAGTGAGTAAGGCGTGACAAGGCTTGACAACCTGTCAGCTTGACAGGTGACAGCTTGACAGGTAGACAAGTGAGTGACACTCTGACATGTGGTGCATTGTTGTCACCTGTCAAGTCAGTCAGTGAGGCGTGACAAGGCTTGACAACCTGTCAGCTTGACAGGTGACAGCTTGACAGGTAGACAAGTGAGTGACACTCTGACATGTGGTGCATTGTTGTCACCTGTCAAGTCAGTCAGTGAGTAAGGCGTGACAAGGCTTGACAACCTGTCAGCTTGACAGGTGACAGCTTGACAGGTAGACAAGTGAGTGACACTCTGACATGTGGTGCATTGTTGTCACCTGTCAGATCAGTGAGTAAGGCGTGACAAGGCTTGACAACCTGTCAGCTTGACAGGTGACAGCTTGACAGGTAGACAAGTGAGTGACACTCTGACATGTGGTGCATTGTTGTCACCTGTCAAGTCAGTCAGTGAGTAAGGCGTGACAAGGCTTGACAACCTGTCAGCTTGACAGGTGACAGCTTGACAGGTAGACAAGTGAGTGACACTCTGACATGTGGTGCATTGTTGTCACCTGTCAAGTCAGTCAGTGAGTAAGGCGTGACAAGGCTTGACAACCTGTCAGCTTGACAGGTGACAGCTTGACAGGTAGACAAGTGAGTGACACTCTGACATGTGGTGCATTGTTGTCACCTGTCAAGTCAGTCAGTGAGTAAGGCGTGACAAGGCTTGACAACCTGTCAGCTTGACAGGTGACAGCTTGACAGGTAGACAAGTGAGTGACACTCTGACATGTGGTGCATTGTTGTCACCTGTCAAGTCAGTCAGTGAGTAAGGCGTGACAAGGCTTGACAACCTGTCAGCTTGACAGGTGACAGCTTGACAGGTAGACAAGTGAGTGACACTCTGACATGTGGTGCATTGTTGTCACCTGTCAAGTCAGTCAGTGAGTAAGGCGTGACAAGGCTTGACAACCTGTCAGCTTGACAGGTGACAGCTTGACAGGTAGACAAGTGAGTGACACTCTGACATGTGGTGCATTGTTGTCACCTGTCAAGTCAGTCAGTGAGTAAGGCGTGACAAGGCTTGACAACCTGTCAGCTTGACAGGTGACAGCTTGACAGGTAGACAAGTGAGTGACACTCTGACATGTGGTGCATTGTTGTCACCTGTCAAGTCAGTCAGTGAGTAAGGCGTGACAAGGCTTGACAACCTGTCAGCTTGACAGGTGACAGCTTGACAGGTAGACAAGTGAGTGACACTCTGACATGTGGTGCATTGTTGTCACCTGTCAAGTCAGTCAGTGAGTAAGGCGTGACAAGGCTTGACAACCTGTCAGCTTGACAGGTGACAGCTTGACAGGTAGACAAGTGAGTGACACTCTGACATGTGGTGCATTGTTGTCACCTGTCAAGTCAGTCAGTGAGTAAGGCGTGACAAGGCTTGACAACCTGTCAGCTTGACAGGTGACAGCTTGACAGGTAGACAAGTGAGTGACACTCTGACATGTGGTGCATTGTTGTCACCTGTCAAGTCAGTCAGTGAGTAAGGCGTGACAAGGCTTGACAACCTGTCAGCTTGACAGGTGACAGCTTGACAGGTAGACAAGTGAGTGACACTCTGACATGTGGTGCATTGTTGTCACCTGTCAAGTCAGTCAGTGAGTAAGGCGTGACAAGGCTTGACAACCTGTCAGCTTGACAGGTGACAGCTTGACAGGTAGACAAGTGAGTGACACTCTGACATGTGGTGCATTGTTGTCACCTGTCAAGTCAGTCAGTGAGTAAGGCGTGACAAGGCTTGACAACCTGTCAGCTTGACAGGTGACAGCTTGACAGGTAGACAAGTGAGTGACACTCTGACATGTGGTGCATTGTTGTCACCTGTCAAGTCAGTCAGTGAGTAAGGCGTGACAAGGCTTGACAACCTGTCAGCTTGACAGGTGACAGCTTGACAGGTAGACAAGTGAGTGACACTCTGACATGTGGTGCATTGTTGTCACCTGTCAAGTCAGTCAGTGAGTAAGGCGTGACAAGGCTTGACAACCTGTCAGCTTGACAGGTGACAGCTTGACAGGTAGACAAGTGAGTGACACTCTGACATGTGGTGCATTGTTGTCACCTGTCAAGTCAGTCAGTGAGGCGTGACAAGGCTTGACAACCTGTCAGCTTGACAGGTGACAGCTTGACAGGTAGACAAGTGAGTGACACTCTGACATGTGGTGCATTGTTGTCACCTGTCAAGTCAGTCAGTGAGTAAGGCGTGACAAGGCTTGACAACCTGTCAGCTTGACAGGTGACAGCTTGACAGGTAGACAAGTGAGTGACACTCTGACATGTGGTGCATTGTTGTCACCTGTCAAGTCAGTCAGTGAGTAAGGCGTGACAAGGCTTGACAACCTGTCAGCTTGACAGGTGACAGCTTGACAGGTAGACAAGTGAGTGACACTCTGACATGTGGTGCATTGTTGTCACCTGTCAAGTCAGTCAGTGAGTAAGGCGTGACAAGGCTTGACAACCTGTCAGCTTGACAGGTGACAGCTTGACAGGTAGACAAGTGAGTGACACTCTGACATGTGGTGCATTGTTGTCACCTGTCAAGTCAGTCAGTGAGTAAGGCGTGACAAGGCTTGACAACCTGTCAGCTTGACAGGTGACAGCTTGACAGGTAGACAAGTGAGTGACACTCTGACATGTGGTGCATTGTTGTCACCTGTCAAGTCAGTCAGTGAGGCGTGACAAGGCTTGACAACCTGTCAGCTTGACAGGTGACAGCTTGACAGGTAGACAAGTGAGTGACACTCTGACATGTGGTGCATTGTTGTCACCTGTCAAGTCAGTCAGTGAGTAAGGCGTGACAAGGCTTGACAACCTGTCAGCTTGACAGGTGACAGCTTGACAGGTAGACAAGTGAGTGACACTCTGACATGTGGTGCATTGTTGTCACCTGTCAAGTCAGTCAGTGAGTAAGGCGTGACAAGGCTTGACAACCTGTCAGCTTGACAGGTGACAGCTTGACAGGTAGACAAGTGAGTGACACTCTGACATGTGGTGCATTGTTGTCACCTGTCAAGTCAGTCAGTGAGTAAGGCGTGACAAGGCTTGACAACCTGTCAGCTTGACAGGTGACAGCTTGACAGGTAGACAAGTGAGTGACACTCTGACATGTGGTGCATTGTTGTCACCTGTCAAGTCAGTCAGTGAGTAAGGCGTGACAAGGCTTGACAACCTGTCAGCTTGACAGGTGACAGCTTGACAGGTAGACAAGTGAGTGACACTCTGACATGTGGTGCATTGTTGTCACCTGTCAAGTCAGTCAGTGAGTAAGGCGTGACAAGGCTTGACAACCTGTCAGCTTGACAGGTGACAGCTTGACAGGTAGACAAGTGAGTGACACTCTGACATGTGGTGCATTGTTGTCACCTGTCAAGTCAGTCAGTGAGTAAGGCGTGACAAGGCTTGACAACCTGTCAGCTTGACAGGTGACAGCTTGACAGGTAGACAAGTGAGTGACACTCTGACATGTGGTGCATTGTTGTCACCTGTCAAGTCAGTCAGTGAGTAAGGCGTGACAAGGCTTGACAACCTGTCAGCTTGACAGGTGACAGCTTGACAGGTAGACAAGTGAGTGACACTCTGACATGTGGTGCATTGTTGTCACCTGTCAAGTCAGTCAGTGAGGCGTGACAAGGCTTGACAACCTGTCAGCTTGACAGGTGACAGCTTGACAGGTAGACAAGTGAGTGACACTCTGACATGTGGTGCATTGTTGTCACCTGTCAAGTCAGTCAGTGAGTAAGGCGTGACAAGGCTTGACAACCTGTCAGCTTGACAGGTGACAGCTTGACAGGTAGACAAGTGAGTGACACTCTGACATGTGGTGCATTGTTGTCACCTGTCAAGTCAGTCAGTGAGTAAGGCGTGACAAGGCTTGACAACCTGTCAGCTTGACAGGTGACAGCTTGACAGGTAGACAAGTGAGTGACACTCTGACATGTGGTGCATTGTTGTCACCTGTCAAGTCAGTCAGTGAGTAAGGCGTGACAAGGCTTGACAACCTGTCAGCTTGACAGGTGACAGCTTGACAGGTAGACAAGTGAGTGACACTCTGACATGTGGTGCATTGTTGTCACCTGTCAAGTCAGTCAGTGAGTAAGGCGTGACAAGGCTTGACAACCTGTCAGCTTGACAGGTGACAGCTTGACAGGTAGACAAGTGAGTGACACTCTGACATGTGGTGCATTGTTGTCACCTGTCAAGTCAGTCAGTGAGGCGTGACAAGGCTTGACAACCTGTCAGCTTGACAGGTGACAGCTTGACAGGTAGACAAGTGAGTGACACTCTGACATGTGGTGCATTGTTGTCACCTGTCAAGTCAGTCAGTGAGTAAGGCGTGACAAGGCTTGACAACCTGTCAGCTTGACAGGTGACAGCTTGACAGGTAGACAAGTGAGTGACACTCTGACATGTGGTGCATTGTTGTCACCTGTCAAGTCAGTCAGTGAGTAAGGCGTGACAAGGCTTGACAACCTGTCAGCTTGACAGGTGACAGCTTGACAGGTAGACAAGTGAGTGACACTCTGACATGTGGTGCATTGTTGTCACCTGTCAAGTCAGTCAGTGAGTAAGGCGTGACAAGGCTTGACAACCTGTCAGCTTGACAGGTGACAGCTTGACAGGTAGACAAGTGAGTGACACTCTGACATGTGGTGCATTGTTGTCACCTGTCAAGTCAGTCAGCGAGGCGTGACAAGGCTTGACAACCTGTCAGCTTGACAGGTGACAGCTTGACAGGTAGACAAGTGAGTGACACTCTGACATGTGGTGCATTGTTGTCACCTGTCAAGTCAGTCAGTGAGTAAGGCGTGACAAGGCTTGACAACCTGTCAGCTTGACAGGTGACAGCTTGACAGGTAGACAAGTGAGTGACACTCTGACATGTGGTGCATTGTTGTCACCTGTCAAGTCAGTCAGTGAGTAAGGCGTGACAAGGCTTGACAACCTGTCAGCTTGACAGGTGACAGCTTGACAGGTAGACAAGTGAGTGACACTCTGACATGTGGTGCATTGTTGTCACCTGTCAAGTCAGTCAGTGAGTAAGGCGTGACAAGGCTTGACAACCTGTCAGCTTGACAGGTGACAGCTTGACAGGTAGACAAGTGAGTGACACTCTGACATGTGGTGCATTGTTGTCACCTGTCAAGTCAGTCAGTGAGTAAGGCGTGACAAGGCTTGACAACCTGTCAGCTTGACAGGTGACAGCTTGACAGGTAGACAAGTGAGTGACACTCTGACATGTGGTGCATTGTTGTCACCTGTCAAGTCAGTCAGCGAGGCGTGACAAGGCTTGACAACCTGTCAGCTTGACAGGTGACAGCTTGACAGGTAGACAAGTGAGTGACACTCTGACATGTGGTGCATTGTTGTCACCTGTCAAGTCAGTCAGTGAGTAAGGCGTGACAAGGCTTGACAACCTGTCAGCTTGACAGGTGACAGCTTGACAGGTAGACAAGTGAGTGACACTCTGACATGTGGTGCATTGTTGTCACCTGTCAAGTCAGTCAGTGAGTAAGGCGTGACAAGGCTTGACAACCTGTCAGCTTGACAGGTGACAGCTTGACAGGTAGACAAGTGAGTGACACTCTGACATGTGGTGCATTGTTGTCACCTGTCAAGTCAGTCAGTGAGTAAGGCGTGACAAGGCTTGACAACCTGTCAGCTTGACAGGTGACAGCTTGACAGGTAGACAAGTGAGTGACACTCTGACATGTGGTGCATTGTTGTCACCTGTCAAGTCAGTCAGTGAGTAAGGCGTGACAAGGCTTGACAACCTGTCAGCTTGACAGGTGACAGCTTGACAGGTAGACAAGTGAGTGACACTCTGACATGTGGTGCATTGTTGTCACCTGTCAAGTCAGTCAGTGAGTAAGGCGTGACAAGGCTTGACAACCTGTCAGCTTGACAGGTGACAGCTTGACAGGTAGACAAGTGAGTGACACTCTGACATGTGGTGCATTGTTGTCACCTGTCAAGTCAGTCAGTGAGTAAGGCGTGACAAGGCTTGACAACCTGTCAGCTTGACAGGTGACAGCTTGACAGGTAGACAAGTGAGTGACACTCTGACATGTGGTGCATTGTTGTCACCTGTCAAGTCAGTCAGTGAGTAAGGCGTGACAAGGCTTGACAACCTGTCAGCTTGACAGGTGACAGCTTGACAGGTAGACAAGTGAGTGACACTCTGACATGTGGTGCATTGTTGTCACCTGTCAAGTCAGTCAGTGAGTAAGGCGTGACAAGGCTTGACAACCTGTCAGCTTGACAGGTGACAGCTTGACAGGTAGACAAGTGAGTGACACTCTGACATGTGGTGCATTGTTGTCACCTGTCAAGTCAGTCAGTGAGTAAGGCGTGACAAGGCTTGACAACCTGTCAGCTTGACAGGTGACAGCTTGACAGGTAGACAAGTGAGTGACACTCTGACATGTGGTGCATTGTTGTCACCTGTCAAGTCAGTCAGTGAGTAAGGCGTGACAAGGCTTGACAACCTGTCAGCTTGACAGGTGACAGCTTGACAGGTAGACAAGTGAGTGACACTCTGACATGTGGTGCATTGTTGTCACCTGTCAAGTCAGTCAGTGAGTAAGGCGTGACAAGGCTTGACAACCTGTCAGCTTGACAGGTGACAGCTTGACAGGTAGACAAGTGAGTGACACTCTGACATGTGGTGCATTGTTGTCACCTGTCAAGTCAGTCAGTGAGTAAGGCGTGACAAGGCTTGACAACCTGTCAGCTTGACAGGTGACAGCTTGACAGGTAGACAAGTGAGTGACACTCTGACATGTGGTGCATTGTTGTCACCTGTCAAGTCAGTCAGTGAGTAAGGCGTGACAAGGCTTGACAACCTGTCAGCTTGACAGGTGACAGCTTGACAGGTAGACAAGTGAGTGACACTCTGACATGTGGTGCATTGTTGTCACCTGTCAAGTCAGTCAGTGAGTAAGGCGTGACAAGGCTTGACAACCTGTCAGCTTGACAGGTGACAGCTTGACAGGTAGACAAGTGAGTGACACTCTGACATGTGGTGCATTGTTGTCACCTGTCAAGTCAGTCAGTGAGTAAGGCGTGACAAGGCTTGACAACCTGTCAGCTTGACAGGTGACAGCTTGACAGGTAGACAAGTGAGTGACACTCTGACATGTGGTGCATTGTTGTCACCTGTCAAGTCAGTCAGTGAGTAAGGCGTGACAAGGCTTGACAACCTGTCAGCTTGACAGGTGACAGCTTGACAGGTAGACAAGTGAGTGACACTCTGACATGTGGTGCATTGTTGTCACCTGTCAAGTCAGTCAGTGAGTAAGGCGTGACAAGGCTTGACAACCTGTCAGCTTGACAGGTGACAGCTTGACAGGTAGACAAGTGAGTGACACTCTGACATGTGGTGCATTGTTGTCACCTGTCAAGTCAGTCAGTGAGTAAGGCGTGACAAGGCTTGACAACCTGTCAGCTTGACAGGTGACAGCTTGACAGGTAGACAAGTGAGTGACACTCTGACATGTGGTGCATTGTTGTCACCTGTCAAGTCAGTCAGTGAGTAAGGCGTGACAAGGCTTGACAACCTGTCAGCTTGACAGGTGACAGCTTGACAGGTAGACAAGTGAGTGACACTCTGACATGTGGTGCATTGTTGTCACCTGTCAAGTCAGTCAGTGAGTAAGGCGTGACAAGGCTTGACAACCTGTCAGCTTGACAGGTGACAGCTTGACAGGTAGACAAGTGAGTGACACTCTGACATGTGGTGCATTGTTGTCACCTGTCAAGTCAGTCAGTGAGTAAGGCGTGACAAGGCTTGACAACCTGTCAGCTTGACAGGTGACAGCTTGACAGGTAGACAAGTGAGTGACACTCTGACATGTGGTGCATTGTTGTCACCTGTCAAGTCAGTCAGTGAGTAAGGCGTGACAAGGCTTGACAACCTGTCAGCTTGACAGGTGACAGCTTGACAGGTAGACAAGTGAGTGACACTCTGACATGTGGTGCATTGTTGTCACCTGTCAAGTCAGTCAGTGAGTAAGGCGTGACAAGGCTTGACAACCTGTCAGCTTGACAGGTGACAGCTTGACAGGTAGACAAGTGAGTGACACTCTGACATGTGGTGCATTGTTGTCACCTGTCAAGTCAGTCAGTGAGTAAGGCGTGACAAGGCTTGACAACCTGTCAGCTTGACAGGTGACAGCTTGACAGGTAGACAAGTGAGTGACACTCTGACATGTGGTGCATTGTTGTCACCTGTCAAGTCAGTCAGTGAGTAAGGCGTGACAAGGCTTGACAACCTGTCAGCTTGACAGGTGACAGCTTGACAGGTAGACAAGTGAGTGACACTCTGACATGTGGTGCATTGTTGTCACCTGTCAAGTCAGTCAGTGAGTAAGGCGTGACAAGGCTTGACAACCTGTCAGCTTGACAGGTGACAGCTTGACAGGTAGACAAGTGAGTGACACTCTGACATGTGGTGCATTGTTGTCACCTGTCAAGTCAGTCAGTGAGAGGCGTGACAAGGCTTGACAACCTGTCAGCTTGACAGGTGACAGCTTGACAGGTAGACAAGTGAGTGACACTCTGACATGTGGTGCATTGTTGTCACCTGTCAAGTCAGTCAGTGAGTAAGGCGTGACAAGGCTTGACAACCTGTCAGCTTGACAGGTGACAGCTTGACAGGTAGACAAGTGAGTGACACTCTGACATGTGGTGCATTGTTGTCACCTGTCAAGTCAGTCAGTGAGTAAGGCGTGACAAGGCTTGACAACCTGTCAGCTTGACAGGTGACAGCTTGACAGGTAGACAAGTGAGTGACACTCTGACATGTGGTGCATTGTTGTCACCTGTCAAGTCAGTCAGTGAGTAAGGCGTGACAAGGCTTGACAACCTGTCAGCTTGACAGGTGACAGCTTGACAGGTAGACAAGTGAGTGACACTCTGACATGTGGTGCATTGTTGTCACCTGTCAAGTCAGTCAGTGAGTAAGGCGTGACAAGGCTTGACAACCTGTCAGCTTGACAGGTGACAGCTTGACAGGTAGACAAGTGAGTGACACTCTGACATGTGGTGCATTGTTGTCACCTGTCAAGTCAGTCAGTGAGTAAGGCGTGACAAGGCTTGACAACCTGTCAGCTTGACAGGTGACAGCTTGACAGGTAGACAAGTGAGTGACACTCTGACATGTGGTGCATTGTTGTCACCTGTCAAGTCAGTCAGTGAGTAAGGCGTGACAAGGCTTGACAACCTGTCAGCTTGACAGGTGACAGCTTGACAGGTAGACAAGTGAGTGACACTCTGACATGTGGTGCATTGTTGTCACCTGTCAAGTCAGTCAGTGAGTAAGGCGTGACAAGGCTTGACAACCTGTCAGCTTGACAGGTGACAGCTTGACAGGTAGACAAGTGAGTGACACTCTGACATGTGGTGCATTGTTGTCACCTGTCAAGTCAGTCAGTGAGTAAGGCGTGACAAGGCTTGACAACCTGTCAGCTTGACAGGTGACAGCTTGACAGGTAGACAAGTGAGTGACACTCTGACATGTGGTGCATTGTTGTCACCTGTCAAGTCAGTCAGTGAGTAAGGCGTGACAAGGCTTGACAACCTGTCAGCTTGACAGGTGACAGCTTGACAGGTAGACAAGTGAGTGACACTCTGACATGTGGTGCATTGTTGTCACCTGTCAAGTCAGTCAGTGTAAGGCGTGACAAGGCTTGACAACCTGTCAGCTTGACAGGTGACAGCTTGACAGGTAGACAAGTGAGTGACACTCTGACATGTGGTGCATTGTTGTCACCTGTCAAGTCAGTCAGTGAGTAAGGCGTGACAAGGCTTGACAACCTGTCAGCTTGACAGGTGACAGCTTGACAGGTAGACAAGTGAGTGACACTCTGACATGTGGTGCATTGTTGTCACCTGTCAAGTCAGTCAGTGAGTAAGGCGTGACAAGGCTTGACAACCTGTCAGCTTGACAGGTGACAGCTTGACAGGTAGACAAGTGAGTGACACTCTGACATGTGGTGCATTGTTGTCACCTGTCAAGTCAGTCAGTGAGTAAGGCGTGACAAGGCTTGACAACCTGTCAGCTTGACAGGTGACAGCTTGACAGGTAGACAAGTGAGTGACACTCTGACATGTGGTGCATTGTTGTCACCTGTCAAGTCAGTCAGTGAGTAAGGCGTGACAAGGCTTGACAACCTGTCAGCTTGACAGGTGACAGCTTGACAGGTAGACAAGTGAGTGACACTCTGACATGTGGTGCATTGTTGTCACCTGTCAAGTCAGTCAGTCAGTAAGGCGTGACAAGGCTTGACAACCTGTCAGCTTGACAGGTGACAGCTTGACAGGTAGACAAGTGAGTGACACTCTGACATGTGGTGCATTGTTGTCACCTGTCAAGTCAGTCAGTGAGGCGTGACAAGGCTTGACAACCTGTCAGCTTGACAGGTGACAGCTTGACAGGTAGACAAGTGAGTGACACTCTGACATGTGGTGCATTGTTGTCACCTGTCAAGTCAGTCAGTGAGGCGTGACAAGGCTTGACAACCTGTCAGCTTGACAGGTGACAGCTTGACAGGTAGACAAGTGAGTGACACTCTGACATGTGGTGCATTGTTGTCACCTGTCAAGTCAGTCAGTGAGTAAGGCGTGACAAGGCTTGACAACCTGTCAGCTTGACAGGTGACAGCTTGACAGGTAGACAAGTGAGTGACACTCTGACATGTGGTGCATTGTTGTCACCTGTCAAGTCAGTCAGTGAGTAAGGCGTGACAAGGCTTGACAACCTGTCAGCTTGACAGGTGACAGCTTGACAGGTAGACAAGTGAGTGACACTCTGACATGTGGTGCATTGTTGTCACCTGTCAAGTCAGTCAGTGAGTAAGGCGTGACAAGGCTTGACAACCTGTCAGCTTGACAGGTGACAGCTTGACAGGTAGACAAGTGAGTGACACTCTGACATGTGGTGCATTGTTGTCACCTGTCAAGTCAGTCAGTGAGGCGTGACAAGGCTTGACAACCTGTCAGCTTGACAGGTGACAGCTTGACAGGTAGACAAGTGAGTGACACTCTGACATGTGGTGCATTGTTGTCACCTGTCAAGTCAGTCAGTGAGAGGCGTGACAAGGCTTGACAACCTGTCAGCTTGACAGGTGACAGCTTGACAGGTAGACAAGTGAGTGACACTCTGACATGTGGTGCATTGTTGTCACCTGTCAAGTCAGTCAGTGAGTAAGGCGTGACAAGGCTTGACAACCTGTCAGCTTGACAGGTGACAGCTTGACAGGTAGACAAGTGAGTGACACTCTGACATGTGGTGCATTGTTGTCACCTGTCAAGTCAGTCAGTGAGTAAGGCGTGACAAGGCTTGACAACCTGTCAGCTTGACAGGTGACAGCTTGACAGGTAGACAAGTGAGTGACACTCTGACATGTGGTGCATTGTTGTCACCTGTCAAGTCAGTCAGTGAGTAAGGCGTGACAAGGCTTGACAACCTGTCAGCTTGACAGGTGACAGCTTGACAGGTAGACAAGTGAGTGACACTCTGACATGTGGTGCATTGTTGTCACCTGTCAAGTCAGTCAGTGAGTAAGGCGTGACAAGGCTTGACAACCTGTCAGCTTGACAGGTGACAGCTTGACAGGTAGACAAGTGAGTGACACTCTGACATGTGGTGCATTGTTGTCACCTGTCAAGTCAGTCAGTGAGTAAGGCGTGACAAGGCTTGACAACCTGTCAGCTTGACAGGTGACAGCTTGACAGGTAGACAAGTGAGTGACACTCTGACATGTGGTGCATTGTTGTCACCTGTCAAGTCAGTCAGTGAGTAAGGCGTGACAAGGCTTGACAACCTGTCAGCTTGACAGGTGACAGCTTGACAGGTAGACAAGTGAGTGACACTCTGACATGTGGTGCATTGTTGTCACCTGTCAAGTCAGTCAGTGAGTAAGGCGTGACAAGGCTTGACAACCTGTCAGCTTGACAGGTGACAGCTTGACAGGTAGACAAGTGAGTGACACTCTGACATGTGGTGCATTGTTGTCACCTGTCAAGTCAGTCAGTGAGTAAGGCGTGACAAGGCTTGACAACCTGTCAGCTTGACAGGTGACAGCTTGACAGGTAGACAAGTGAGTGACACTCTGACATGTGGTGCATTGTTGTCACCTGTCAAGTCAGTCAGTGAGTAAGGCGTGACAAGGCTTGACAACCTGTCAGCTTGACAGGTGACAGCTTGACAGGTAGACAAGTGAGTGACACTCTGACATGTGGTGCATTGTTGTCACCTGTCAAGTCAGTCAGCGAGGCGTGACAAGGCTTGACAACCTGTCAGCTTGACAGGTGACAGCTTGACAGGTAGACAAGTGAGTGACACTCTGACATGTGGTGCATTGTTGCACCTGTCAAGTCAGTCAGTGAGTAAGGCGTGACAAGGCTTGACAACCTGTCAGCTTGACAGGTGACAGCTTGACAGGTAGACAAGTGAGTGACACTCTGACATGTGGTGCATTGTTGTCACCTGTCAAGTCAGTCAGTGAGTAAGGCGTGACAAGGCTTGACAACCTGTCAGCTTGACAGGTGACAGCTTGACAGGTAGACAAGTGAGTGACACTCTGACATGTGGTGCATTGTTGTCACCTGTCAAGTCAGTCAGTGAGTAAGGCGTGACAAGGCTTGACAACCTGTCAGCTTGACAGGTGACAGCTTGACAGGTAGACAAGTGAGTGACACTCTGACATGTGGTGCATTGTTGTCACCTGTCAAGTCAGTCAGTGAGAGGCGTGACAAGGCTTGACAACCTGTCAGCTTGACAGGTGACAGCTTGACAGGTAGACAAGTGAGTGACACTCTGACATGTGGTGCATTGTTGTCACCTGTCAAGTCAGTCAGTGAGTAAGGCGTGACAAGGCTTGACAACCTGTCAGCTTGACAGGTGACAGCTTGACAGGTAGACAAGTGAGTGACACTCTGACATGTGGTGCATTGTTGTCACCTGTCAAGTCAGTCAGTGAGTAAGGCGTGACAAGGCTTGACAACCTGTCAGCTTGACAGGTGACAGCTTGACAGGTAGACAAGTGAGTGACACTCTGACATGTGGTGCATTGTTGTCACCTGTCAAGTCAGTCAGTGAGTAAGGCGTGACAAGGCTTGACAACCTGTCAGCTTGACAGGTGACAGCTTGACAGGTAGACAAGTGAGTGACACTCTGACATGTGGTGCATTGTTGTCACCTGTCAAGTCAGTCAGTGAGTAAGGCGTGACAAGGCTTGACAACCTGTCAGCTTGACAGGTGACAGCTTGACAGGTAGACAAGTGAGTGACACTCTGACATGTGGTGCATTGTTGTCACCTGTCAAGTCAGTCAGTGAGAGGCGTGACAAGGCTTGACAACCTGTCAGCTTGACAGGTGACAGCTTGACAGGTAGACAAGTGAGTGACACTCTGACATGTGGTGCATTGTTGTCACCTGTCAAGTCAGTCAGTGAGTAAGGCGTGACAAGGCTTGACAACCTGTCAGCTTGACAGGTGACAGCTTGACAGGTAGACAAGTGAGTGACACTCTGACATGTGGTGCATTGTTGTCACCTGTCAAGTCAGTCAGTGAGTAAGGCGTGACAAGGCTTGACAACCTGTCAGCTTGACAGGTGACAGCTTGACAGGTAGACAAGTGAGTGACACTCTGACATGTGGTGCATTGTTGTCACCTGTCAAGTCAGTCAGTGAGTAAGGCGTGACAAGGCTTGACAACCTGTCAGCTTGACAGGTGACAGCTTGACAGGTAGACAAGTGAGTGACACTCTGACATGTGGTGCATTGTTGTCACCTGTCAAGTCAGTCAGTGAGTAAGGCGTGACAAGGCTTGACAACCTGTCAGCTTGACAGGTGACAGCTTGACAGGTAGACAAGTGAGTGACACTCTGACATGTGGTGCATTGTTGTCACCTGTCAAGTCAGTCAGTGAGTAAGGCGTGACAAGGCTTGACAACCTGTCAGCTTGACAGGTGACAGCTTGACAGGTAGACAAGTGAGTGACACTCTGACATGTGGTGCATTGTTGTCACCTGTCAAGTCAGTCAGAGAGTAAGGCGTGACAAGGCTTGACAACCTGTCAGCTTGACAGGTGACAGCTTGACAGGTAGACAAGTGAGTGACACTCTGACATGTGGTGCATTGTTGTCACCTGTCAAGTCAGTCAGTGAGGCGTGACAAGGCTTGACAACCTGTCAGCTTGACAGGTGACAGCTTGACAGGTAGACAAGTGAGTGACACTCTGACATGTGGTGCATTGTTGTCACCTGTCAAGTCAGTCAGTGAGGCGTGACAAGGCTTGACAACCTGTCAGCTTGACAGGTGACAGCTTGACAGGTAGACAAGTGAGTGACACTCTGACATGTGGTGCATTGTTGTCACCTGTCAAGTCAGTCAGTGAGGCGTGACAAGGCTTGACAACCTGTCAGCTTGACAGGTGACAGCTTGACAGGTAGACAAGTGAGTGACACTCTGACATGTGGTGCATTGTTGTCACCTGTCAAGTCAGTCAGTGAGGCGTGACAAGGCTTGACAACCTGTCAGCTTGACAGG
This sequence comes from Taenia multiceps, assembly GCA_001923025.3. Lineage (NCBI taxonomy): Eukaryota > Metazoa > Platyhelminthes > Cestoda > Cyclophyllidea > Taeniidae > Taenia > Taenia multiceps. The sequence continues at coordinate 19,462 of MRSW03000323.1, read as the reverse complement.
TGACAGCTTGACAGGTAGACAAGTGAGTGACACTCTGACATGTGGTGCATTGTTGTCACCTGTCAAGTCAGTCAGTGAGGCGTGACAAGGCTTGACAACCTGTCAGCTTGACAGGTGACAGCTTGACAGGTAGACAAGTGAGTGACACTCTGACATGTGGTGCATTGTTGTCACCTGTCAAGTCAGTCAGTGAGTAAGGCGTGACAAGGCTTGACAACCTGTCAGCTTGACAGGTGACAGCTTGACAGGTAGACAAGTGAGTGACACTCTGACATGTGGTGCATTGTTGTCACCTGTCAAGTCAGTCAGTGAGGCGTGACAAGGCTTGACAACCTGTCAGCTTGACAGGTGACAGCTTGACAGGTAGACAAGTGAGTGACACTCTGACATGTGGTGCATTGTTGTCACCTGTCAAGTCAGTCAGTGAGGCGTGACAAGGCTTGACAACCTGTCAGCTTGACAGGTGACAGCTTGACAGGTAGACAAGTGAGTGACACTCTGACATGTGGTGCATTGTTGTCACCTGTCAAGTCAGTCAGTGAGGCGTGACAAGGCTTGACAACCTGTCAGCTTGACAGGTGACAGCTTGACAGGTAGACAAGTGAGTGACACTCTGACATGTGGTGCATTGTTGTCACCTGTCAAGTCAGTCAGTGAGGCGTGACAAGGCTTGACAACCTGTCAGCTTGACAGGTGACAGCTTGACAGGTAGACAAGTGAGTGACACTCTGACATGTGGTGCATTGTTGTCACCTGTCAAGTCAGTCAGTGAGGCGTGACAAGGCTTGACAACCTGTCAGCTTGACAGGTGACAGCTTGACAGGTAGACAAGTGATGACACTCTGACATGTGGTGCATTGTTGTCACCTGTCAAGTCAGTCAGTGAGGCGTGACAAGGCTTGACAACCTGTCAGCTTGACAGGTGACAGCTTGACAGGTAGACAAGTGAGTGACACTCTGACATGTGGTGCATTGTTGTCACCTGTCAAGTCAGTCAGTGAGGCGTGACAGGCTTGACAACCTGTCAGCTTGACAGGTGACAGCTTGACAGGTAGACAAGTGAGTGACACTCTGACATGTGGTGCATTGTTGTCACCTGTCAAGTCAGTCAGTGAGGCGTGACAAGGCTTGACAACCTGTCAGCTTGACAGGTGACAGCTTGACAGTAGACAAGTGAGTGACACTCTGACATGTGGTGCATTGTTGTCACCTGTCAAGTCAGTCAGTGAGGCGTGACAAGGCTTGACAACCTGTCAGCTTGACAGGTGACAGCTTGACAGGTAGACAAGTGAGTGACACTCTGACATGTGGTGCATTGTTGTCACCTGTCAAGTCAGTCAGTGAGGCGTGACAAGGCTTGACAACCTGTCAGCTTGACAGGTGACAGCTTGACAGGTAGACAAGTGAGTGACACTCTGACATGTGGTGCATTGTTGTCACCTGTCAAGTCAGTCAGTGAGGCGTGACAAGGCTTGACAACCTGTCAGCTTGACAGGTGACAGCTTGACAGGTAGACAAGTGAGTGACACTCTGACATGTGGTGCATTGTTGTCACCTGTCAAGTCAGTCAGTGAGGCGTGACAAGGCTTGACAACCTGTCAGCTTGACAGGTGACAGCTTGACAGGTAGACAAGTGAGTGACACTCTGACATGTGGTGCATTGTTGTCACCTGTCAAGTCAGTCAGTGAGGCGTGACAAGGCTTGACAACCTGTCAGCTTGACAGGTGACAGCTTGACAGGTAGACAAGTGAGTGACACTCTGACATGTGGTGCATTGTTGTCACCTGTCAAGTCAGTCAGTGAGGCGTGACAAGGCTTGACAACCTGTCAGCTTGACAGGTGACAGCTTGACAGGTAGACAAGTGAGTGACACTCTGACATGTGGTGCATTGTTGTCACCTGTCAAGTCAGTCAGTGAGGCGTGACAAGGCTTGACAACCTGTCAGCTTGACAGGTGACAGCTTGACAGGTAGACAAGTGAGTGACACTCTGACATGTGGTGCATTGTTGTCACCTGTCAAGTCAGTCAGTGAGGCGTGACAAGGCTTGACAACCTGTCAGCTTGACAGGTGACAGCTTGACAGGTAGACAAGTGAGTGACACTCTGACATGTGGTGCATTGTTGTCACCTGTCAAGTCAGTCAGTGAGGCGTGACAAGGCTTGACAACCTGTCAGCTTGACAGGTGACAGCTTGACAGGTAGACAAGTGAGTGACACTCTGACATGTGGTGCATTGTTGTCACCTGTCAAGTCAGTCAGTGAGGCGTGACAAGGCTTGACAACCTGTCAGCTTGACAGGTGACAGCTTGACAGGTAGACAAGTGAGTGACACTCTGACATGTGGTGCATTGTTGTCACCTGTCAAGTCAGTCAGTGAGGCGTGACAAGGCTTGACAACCTGTCAGCTTGACAGGTGACAGCTTGACAGGTAGACAAGTGAGTGACACTCTGACATGTGGTGCATTGTTGTCACCTGTCAAGTCAGTCAGTGAGGCGTGACAAGGCTTGACAACCTGTCAGCTTGACAGGTGACAGCTTGACAGGTAGACAAGTGAGTGACACTCTGACATGTGGTGCATTGTTGTCACCTGTCAAGTCAGTCAGTGAGGCGTGACAAGGCTTGACAACCTGTCAGCTTGACAGGTGACAGCTTGACAGGTAGACAAGTGAGTGACACTCTGACATGTGGTGCATTGTTGTCACCTGTCAAGTCAGTCAGTGAGGCGTGACAAGGCTTGACAACCTGTCAGCTTGACAGGTGACAGCTTGACAGGTAGACAAGTGAGTGACACTCTGACATGTGGTGCATTGTTGTCACCTGTCAAGTCAGTCAGTGAGGCGTGACAAGGCTTGACAACCTGTCAGCTTGACAGGTGACAGCTTGACAGGTAGACAAGTGAGTGACACTCTGACATGTGGTGCATTGTTGTCACCTGTCAAGTCAGTCAGTGAGGCGTGACAAGGCTTGACAACCTGTCAGCTTGACAGGTGACAGCTTGACAGGTAGACAAGTGAGTGACACTCTGACATGTGGTGCATTGTTGTCACCTGTCAAGTCAGTCAGTGAGGCGTGACAAGGCTTGACAACCTGTCAGCTTGACAGGTGACAGCTTGACAGGTAGACAAGTGAGTGACACTCTGACATGTGGTGCATTGTTGTCACCTGTCAAGTCAGTCAGTGAGGCGTGACAAGGCTTGACAACCTGTCAGCTTGACAGGTGACAGCTTGACAGGTAGACAAGTGAGTGACACTCTGACATGTGGTGCATTGTTGTCACCTGTCAAGTCAGTCAGTGAGGCGTGACAAGGCTTGACAACCTGTCAGCTTGACAGGTGACAGCTTGACAGGTAGACAAGTGAGTGACACTCTGACATGTGGTGCATTGTTGTCACCTGTCAAGTCAGTCAGTGAGGCGTGACAAGGCTTGACAACCTGTCAGCTTGACAGGTGACAGCTTGACAGGTAGACAAGTGAGTGACACTCTGACATGTGGTGCATTGTTGTCACCTGTCAAGTCAGTCAGTGAGGCGTGACAAGGCTTGACAACCTGTCAGCTTGACAGGTGACAGCTTGACAGGTAGACAAGTGAGTGACACTCTGACATGTGGTGCATTGTTGTCACCTGTCAAGTCAGTCAGTGAGGCGTGACAAGGCTTGACAACCTGTCAGCTTGACAGGTGACAGCTTGACAGGTAGACAAGTGAGTGACACTCTGACATGTGGTGCATTGTTGTCACCTGTCAAGTCAGTCAGTGAGGCGTGACAAGGCTTGACAACCTGTCAGCTTGACAGGTGACAGCTTGACAGGTAGACAAGTGAGTGACACTCTGACATGTGGTGCATTGTTGTCACCTGTCAAGTCAGTCAGTGAGGCGTGACAAGGCTTGACAACCTGTCAGCTTGACAGGTGACAGCTTGACAGGTAGACAAGTGAGTGACACTCTGACATGTGGTGCATTGTTGTCACCTGTCAAGTCAGTCAGTGAGGCGTGACAAGGCTTGACAACCTGTCAGCTTGACAGGTGACAGCTTGACAGGTAGACAAGTGAGTGACACTCTGACATGTGGTGCATTGTTGTCACCTGTCAAGTCAGTCAGTGAGGCGTGACAAGGCTTGACAACCTGTCAGCTTGACAGGTGACAGCTTGACAGGTAGACAAGTGAGTGACACTCTGACATGTGGTGCATTGTTGTCACCTGTCAAGTCAGTCAGTGAGGCGTGACAAGGCTTGACAACCTGTCAGCTTGACAGGTGACAGCTTGACAGGTAGACAAGTGAGTGACACTCTGACATGTGGTGCATTGTTGTCACCTGTCAAGTCAGTCAGTGAGGCGTGACAAGGCTTGACAACCTGTCAGCTTGACAGGTGACAGCTTGACAGGTAGACAAGTGAGTGACACTCTGACATGTGGTGCATTGTTGTCACCTGTCAAGTCAGTCAGTGAGGCGTGACAAGGCTTGACAACCTGTCAGCTTGACAGGTGACAGCTTGACAGGTAGACAAGTGAGTGACACTCTGACATGTGGTGCATTGTTGTCACCTGTCAAGTCAGTCAGTGAGGCGTGACAAGGCTTGACAACCTGTCAGCTTGACAGGTGACAGCTTGACAGGTAGACAAGTGAGTGACACTCTGACATGTGGTGCATTGTTGTCACCTGTCAAGTCAGTCAGTGAGGCGTGACAAGGCTTGACAACCTGTCAGCTTGACAGGTGACAGCTTGACAGGTAGACAAGTGAGTGACACTCTGACATGTGGTGCATTGTTGTCACCTGTCAAGTCAGTCAGTGAGGCGTGACAAGGCTTGACAACCTGTCAGCTTGACAGGTGACAGCTTGACAGGTAGACAAGTGAGTGACACTCTGACATGTGGTGCATTGTTGTCACCTGTCAAGTCAGTCAGTGAGGCGTGACAAGGCTTGACAACCTGTCAGCTTGACAGGTGACAGCTTGACAGGTAGACAAGTGAGTGACACTCTGACATGTGGTGCATTGTTGTCACCTGTCAAGTCAGTCAGTGAGGCGTGACAAGGCTTGACAACCTGTCAGCTTGACAGGTGACAGCTTGACAGGTAGACAAGTGAGTGACACTCTGACATGTGGTGCATTGTTGTCACCTGTCAAGTCAGTCAGTGAGGCGTGACAAGGCTTGACAACCTGTCAGCTTGACAGGTGACAGCTTGACAGGTAGACAAGTGAGTGACACTCTGACATGTGGTGCATTGTTGTCACCTGTCAAGTCAGTCAGTGAGGCGTGACAAGGCTTGACAACCTGTCAGCTTGACAGGTGACAGCTTGACAGGTAGACAAGTGAGTGACACTCTGACATGTGGTGCATTGTTGTCACCTGTCAAGTCAGTCAGTGAGGCGTGACAAGGCTTGACAACCTGTCAGCTTGACAGGTGACAGCTTGACAGGTAGACAAGTGAGTGACACTCTGACATGTGGTGCATTGTTGTCACCTGTCAAGTCAGTCAGTGAGGCGTGACAAGGCTTGACAACCTGTCAGCTTGACAGGTGACAGCTTGACAGGTAGACAAGTGAGTGACACTCTGACATGTGGTGCATTGTTGTCACCTGTCAAGTCAGTCAGTGAGGCGTGACAAGGCTTGACAACCTGTCAGCTTGACAGGTGACAGCTTGACAGGTAGACAAGTGAGTGACACTCTGACATGTGGTGCATTGTTGTCACCTGTCAAGTCAGTCAGTGAGGCGTGACAAGGCTTGACAACCTGTCAGCTTGACAGGTGACAGCTTGACAGGTAGACAAGTGAGTGACACTCTGACATGTGGTGCATTGTTGTCACCTGTCAAGTCAGTCAGTGAGGCGTGACAAGGCTTGACAACCTGTCAGCTTGACAGGTGACAGCTTGACAGGTAGACAAGTGAGTGACACTCTGACATGTGGTGCATTGTTGTCACCTGTCAAGTCAGTCAGTGAGGCGTGACAAGGCTTGACAACCTGTCAGCTTGACAGGTGACAGCTTGACAGGTAGACAAGTGAGTGACACTCTGACATGTGGTGCATTGTTGTCACCTGTCAAGTCAGTCAGTGAGGCGTGACAAGGCTTGACAACCTGTCAGCTTGACAGGTGACAGCTTGACAGGTAGACAAGTGAGTGACACTCTGACATGTGGTGCATTGTTGTCACCTGTCAAGTCAGTCAGTGAGGCGTGACAAGGCTTGACAACCTGTCAGCTTGACAGGTGACAGCTTGACAGGTAGACAAGTGAGTGACACTCTGACATGTGGTGCATTGTTGTCACCTGTCAAGTCAGTCAGTGAGGCGTGACAAGGCTTGACAACCTGTCAGCTTGACAGGTGACAGCTTGACAGGTAGACAAGTGAGTGACACTCTGACATGTGGTGCATTGTTGTCACCTGTCAAGTCAGTCAGTGAGGCGTGACAAGGCTTGACAACCTGTCAGCTTGACAGGTGACAGCTTGACAGGTAGACAAGTGAGTGACACTCTGACATGTGGTGCATTGTTGTCACCTGTCAAGTCAGTCAGTGAGGCGTGACAAGGCTTGACAACCTGTCAGCTTGACAGGTGACAGCTTGACAGGTAGACAAGTGAGTGACACTCTGACATGTGGTGCATTGTTGTCACCTGTCAAGTCAGTCAGTGAGGCGTGACAAGGCTTGACAACCTGTCAGCTTGACAGGTGACAGCTTGACAGGTAGACAAGTGAGTGACACTCTGACATGTGGTGCATTGTTGTCACCTGTCAAGTCAGTCAGTGAGGCGTGACAAGGCTTGACAACCTGTCAGCTTGACAGGTGACAGCTTGACAGGTAGACAAGTGAGTGACACTCTGACATGTGGTGCATTGTTGTCACCTGTCAAGTCAGTCAGTGAGGCGTGACAAGGCTTGACAACCTGTCAGCTTGACAGGTGACAGCTTGACAGGTAGACAAGTGAGTGACACTCTGACATGTGGTGCATTGTTGTCACCTGTCAAGTCAGTCAGTGAGGCGTGACAAGGCTTGACAACCTGTCAGCTTGACAGGTGACAGCTTGACAGGTAGACAAGTGAGTGACACTCTGACATGTGGTGCATTGTTGTCACCTGTCAAGTCAGTCAGTGAGGCGTGACAAGGCTTGACAACCTGTCAGCTTGACAGGTGACAGCTTGACAGGTAGACAAGTGAGTGACACTCTGACATGTGGTGCATTGTTGTCACCTGTCAAGTCAGTCAGTGAGGCGTGACAAGGCTTGACAACCTGTCAGCTTGACAGGTGACAGCTTGACAGGTAGACAAGTGAGTGACACTCTGACATGTGGTGCATTGTTGTCACCTGTCAAGTCAGTCAGTGAGGCGTGACAAGGCTTGACAACCTGTCAGCTTGACAGGTGACAGCTTGACAGGTAGACAAGTGAGTGACACTCTGACATGTGGTGCATTGTTGTCACCTGTCAAGTCAGTCAGTGAGGCGTGACAAGGCTTGACAACCTGTCAGCTTGACAGGTGACAGCTTGACAGGTAGACAAGTGAGTGACACTCTGACATGTGGTGCATTGTTGTCACCTGTCAAGTCAGTCAGTGAGGCGTGACAAGGCTTGACAACCTGTCAGCTTGACAGGTGACAGCTTGACAGGTAGACAAGTGAGTGACACTCTGACATGTGGTGCATTGTTGTCACCTGTCAAGTCAGTCAGTGAGGCGTGACAAGGCTTGACAACCTGTCAGCTTGACAGGTGACAGCTTGACAGGTAGACAAGTGAGTGACACTCTGACATGTGGTGCATTGTTGTCACCTGTCAAGTCAGTCAGTGAGGCGTGACAAGGCTTGACAACCTGTCAGCTTGACAGGTGACAGCTTGACAGGTAGACAAGTGAGTGACACTCTGACATGTGGTGCATTGTTGTCACCTGTCAAGTCAGTCAGTGAGGCGTGACAAGGCTTGACAACCTGTCAGCTTGACAGGTGACAGCTTGACAGGTAGACAAGTGAGTGACACTCTGACATGTGGTGCATTGTTGTCACCTGTCAAGTCAGTCAGTGAGGCGTGACAAGGCTTGACAACCTGTCAGCTTGACAGGTGACAGCTTGACAGGTAGACAAGTGAGTGACACTCTGACATGTGGTGCATTGTTGTCACCTGTCAAGTCAGTCAGTGAGGCGTGACAAGGCTTGACAACCTGTCAGCTTGACAGGTGACAGCTTGACAGGTAGACAAGTGAGTGACACTCTGACATGTGGTGCATTGTTGTCACCTGTCAAGTCAGTCAGTGAGGCGTGACAAGGCTTGACAACCTGTCAGCTTGACAGGTGACAGCTTGACAGGTAGACAAGTGAGTGACACTCTGACATGTGGTGCATTGTTGTCACCTGTCAAGTCAGTCAGTGAGGCGTGACAAGGCTTGACAACCTGTCAGCTTGACAGGTGACAGCTTGACAGGTAGACAAGTGAGTGACACTCTGACATGTGGTGCATTGTTGTCACCTGTCAAGTCAGTCAGTGAGGCGTGACAAGGCTTGACAACCTGTCAGCTTGACAGGTGACAGCTTGACAGGTAGACAAGTGAGTGACACTCTGACATGTGGTGCATTGTTGTCACCTGTCAAGTCAGTCAGTGAGGCGTGACAAGGCTTGACAACCTGTCAGCTTGACAGGTGACAGCTTGACAGGTAGACAAGTGAGTGACACTCTGACATGTGGTGCATTGTTGTCACCTGTCAAGTCAGTCAGTGAGGCGTGACAAGGCTTGACAACCTGTCAGCTTGACAGGTGACAGCTTGACAGGTAGACAAGTGAGTGACACTCTGACATGTGGTGCATTGTTGTCACCTGTCAAGTCAGTCAGTGAGGCGTGACAAGGCTTGACAACCTGTCAGCTTGACAGGTGACAGCTTGACAGGTAGACAAGTGAGTGACACTCTGACATGTGGTGCATTGTTGTCACCTGTCAAGTCAGTCAGTGAGGCGTGACAAGGCTTGACAACCTGTCAGCTTGACAGGTGACAGCTTGACAGGTAGACAAGTGAGTGACACTCTGACATGTGGTGCATTGTTGTCACCTGTCAAGTCAGTCAGTGAGGCGTGACAAGGCTTGACAACCTGTCAGCTTGACAGGTGACAGCTTGACAGGTAGACAAGTGAGTGACACTCTGACATGTGGTGCATTGTTGTCACCTGTCAAGTCAGTCAGTGAGGCGTGACAAGGCTTGACAACCTGTCAGCTTGACAGGTGACAGCTTGACAGGTAGACAAGTGAGTGACACTCTGACATGTGGTGCATTGTTGTCACCTGTCAAGTCAGTCAGTGAGGCGTGACAAGGCTTGACAACCTGTCAGCTTGACAGGTGACAGCTTGACAGGTAGACAAGTGAGTGACACTCTGACATGTGGTGCATTGTTGTCACCTGTCAAGTCAGTCAGTGAGGCGTGACAAGGCTTGACAACCTGTCAGCTTGACAGGTGACAGCTTGACAGGTAGACAAGTGAGTGACACTCTGACATGTGGTGCATTGTTGTCACCTGTCAAGTCAGTCAGTGAGGCGTGACAAGGCTTGACAACCTGTCAGCTTGACAGGTGACAGCTTGACAGGTAGACAAGTGAGTGACACTCTGACATGTGGTGCATTGTTGTCACCTGTCAAGTCAGTCAGTGAGGCGTGACAAGGCTTGACAACCTGTCAGCTTGACAGGTGACAGCTTGACAGGTAGACAAGTGAGTGACACTCTGACATGTGGTGCATTGTTGTCACCTGTCAAGTCAGTCAGTGAGGCGTGACAAGGCTTGACAACCTGTCAGCTTGACAGGTGACAGCTTGACAGGTAGACAAGTGAGTGACACTCTGACATGTGGTGCATTGTTGTCACCTGTCAAGTCAGTCAGTGAGGCGTGACAAGGCTTGACAACCTGTCAGCTTGACAGGTGACAGCTTGACAGGTAGACAAGTGAGTGACACTCTGACATGTGGTGCATTGTTGTCACCTGTCAAGTCAGTCAGTGAGGCGTGACAAGGCTTGACAACCTGTCAGCTTGACAGGTGACAGCTTGACAGGTAGACAAGTGAGTGACACTCTGACATGTGGTGCATTGTTGTCACCTGTCAAGTCAGTCAGTGAGGCGTGACAAGGCTTGACAACCTGTCAGCTTGACAGGTGACAGCTTGACAGGTAGACAAGTGAGTGACACTCTGACATGTGGTGCATTGTTGTCACCTGTCAAGTCAGTCAGTGAGGCGTGACAAGGCTTGACAACCTGTCAGCTTGACAGGTGACAGCTTGACAGGTAGACAAGTGAGTGACACTCTGACATGTGGTGCATTGTTGTCACCTGTCAAGTCAGTCAGTGAGGCGTGACAAGGCTTGACAACCTGTCAGCTTGACAGGTGACAGCTTGACAGGTAGACAAGTGAGTGACACTCTGACATGTGGTGCATTGTTGTCACCTGTCAAGTCAGTCAGTGAGGCGTGACAAGGCTTGACAACCTGTCAGCTTGACAGGTGACAGCTTGACAGGTAGACAAGTGAGTGACACTCTGACATGTGGTGCATTGTTGTCACCTGTCAAGTCAGTCAGTGAGGCGTGACAAGGCTTGACAACCTGTCAGCTTGACAGGTGACAGCTTGACAGGTAGACAAGTGAGTGACACTCTGACATGTGGTGCATTGTTGTCACCTGTCAAGTCAGTCAGTGAGGCGTGACAAGGCTTGACAACCTGTCAGCTTGACAGGTGACAGCTTGACAGGTAGACAAGTGAGTGACACTCTGACATGTGGTGCATTGTTGTCACCTGTCAAGTCAGTCAGTGAGGCGTGACAAGGCTTGACAACCTGTCAGCTTGACAGGTGACAGCTTGACAGGTAGACAAGTGAGTGACACTCTGACATGTGGTGCATTGTTGTCACCTGTCAAGTCAGTCAGTGAGGCGTGACAAGGCTTGACAACCTGTCAGCTTGACAGGTGACAGCTTGACAGGTAGACAAGTGAGTGACACTCTGACATGTGGTGCATTGTTGTCACCTGTCAAGTCAGTCAGTGAGGCGTGACAAGGCTTGACAACCTGTCAGCTTGACAGGTGACAGCTTGACAGGTAGACAAGTGAGTGACACTCTGACATGTGGTGCATTGTTGTCACCTGTCAAGTCAGTCAGTGAGGCGTGACAAGGCTTGACAACCTGTCAGCTTGACAGGTGACAGCTTGACAGGTAGACAAGTGAGTGACACTCTGACATGTGGTGCATTGTTGTCACCTGTCAAGTCAGTCAGTGAGGCGTGACAAGGCTTGACAACCTGTCAGCTTGACAGGTGACAGCTTGACAGGTAGACAAGTGAGTGACACTCTGACATGTGGTGCATTGTTGTCACCTGTCAAGTCAGTCAGTGAGGCGTGACAAGGCTTGACAACCTGTCAGCTTGACAGGTGACAGCTTGACAGGTAGACAAGTGAGTGACACTCTGACATGTGGTGCATTGTTGTCACCTGTCAAGTCAGTCAGTGAGGCGTGACAAGGCTTGACAACCTGTCAGCTTGACAGGTGACAGCTTGACAGGTAGACAAGTGAGTGACACTCTGACATGTGGTGCATTGTTGTCACCTGTCAAGTCAGTCAGTGAGGCGTGACAAGGCTTGACAACCTGTCAGCTTGACAGGTGACAGCTTGACAGGTAGACAAGTGAGTGACACTCTGACATGTGGTGCATTGTTGTCACCTGTCAAGTCAGTCAGTGAGGCGTGACAAGGCTTGACAACCTGTCAGCTTGACAGGTGACAGCTTGACAGGTAGACAAGTGAGTGACACTCTGACATGTGGTGCATTGTTGTCACCTGTCAAGTCAGTCAGTGAGGCGTGACAAGGCTTGACAACCTGTCAGCTTGACAGGTGACAGCTTGACAGGTAGACAAGTGAGTGACACTCTGACATGTGGTGCATTGTTGTCACCTGTCAAGTCAGTCAGTGAGGCGTGACAAGGCTTGACAACCTGTCAGCTTGACAGGTGACAGCTTGACAGGTAGACAAGTGAGTGACACTCTGACATGTGGTGCATTGTTGTCACCTGTCAAGTCAGTCAGTGAGGCGTGACAAGGCTTGACAACCTGTCAGCTTGACAGGTGACAGCTTGACAGGTAGACAAGTGAGTGACACTCTGACATGTGGTGCATTGTTGTCACCTGTCAAGTCAGTCAGTGAGGCGTGACAAGGCTTGACAACCTGTCAGCTTGACAGGTGACAGCTTGACAGGTAGACAAGTGAGTGACACTCTGACATGTGGTGCATTGTTGTCACCTGTCAAGTCAGTCAGTGAGGCGTGACAAGGCTTGACAACCTGTCAGCTTGACAGGTGACAGCTTGACAGGTAGACAAGTGAGTGACACTCTGACATGTGGTGCATTGTTGTCACCTGTCAAGTCAGTCAGTGAGGCGTGACAAGGCTTGACAACCTGTCAGCTTGACAGGTGACAGCTTGACAGGTAGACAAGTGAGTGACACTCTGACATGTGGTGCATTGTTGTCACCTGTCAAGTCAGTCAGTGAGGCGTGACAAGGCTTGACAACCTGTCAGCTTGACAGGTGACAGCTTGACAGGTAGACAAGTGAGTGACACTCTGACATGTGGTGCATTGTTGTCACCTGTCAAGTCAGTCAGTGAGGCGTGACAAGGCTTGACAACCTGTCAGCTTGACAGGTGACAGCTTGACAGGTAGACAAGTGAGTGACACTCTGACATGTGGTGCATTGTTGTCACCTGTCAAGTCAGTCAGTGAGGCGTGACAAGGCTTGACAACCTGTCAGCTTGACAGGTGACAGCTTGACAGGTAGACAAGTGAGTGACACTCTGACATGTGGTGCATTGTTGTCACCTGTCAAGTCAGTCAGTGAGGCGTGACAAGGCTTGACAACCTGTCAGCTTGACAGGTGACAGCTTGACAGGTAGACAAGTGAGTGACACTCTGACATGTGGTGCATTGTTGTCACCTGTCAAGTCAGTCAGTGAGGCGTGACAAGGCTTGACAACCTGTCAGCTTGACAGGTGACAGCTTGACAGGTAGACAAGTGAGTGACACTCTGACATGTGGTGCATTGTTGTCACCTGTCAAGTCAGTCAGTGAGGCGTGACAAGGCTTGACAACCTGTCAGCTTGACAGGTGACAGCTTGACAGGTAGACAAGTGAGTGACACTCTGACATGTGGTGCATTGTTGTCACCTGTCAAGTCAGTCAGTGAGGCGTGACAAGGCTTGACAACCTGTCAGCTTGACAGGTGACAGCTTGACAGGTAGACAAGTGAGTGACACTCTGACATGTGGTGCATTGTTGTCACCTGTCAAGTCAGTCAGTGAGGCGTGACAAGGCTTGACAACCTGTCAGCTTGACAGGTGACAGCTTGACAGGTAGACAAGTGAGTGACACTCTGACATGTGGTGCATTGTTGTCACCTGTCAAGTCAGTCAGTGAGGCGTGACAAGGCTTGACAACCTGTCAGCTTGACAGGTGACAGCTTGACAGGTAGACAAGTGAGTGACACTCTGACATGTGGTGCATTGTTGTCACCTGTCAAGTCAGTCAGTGAGGCGTGACAAGGCTTGACAACCTGTCAGCTTGACAGGTGACAGCTTGACAGGTAGACAAGTGAGTGACACTCTGACATGTGGTGCATTGTTGTCACCTGTCAAGTCAGTCAGTGAGGCGTGACAAGGCTTGACAACCTGTCAGCTTGACAGGTGACAGCTTGACAGGTAGACAAGTGAGTGACACTCTGACATGTGGTGCATTGTTGTCACCTGTCAAGTCAGTCAGTGAGGCGTGACAAGGCTTGACAACCTGTCAGCTTGACAGGTGACAGCTTGACAGGTAGACAAGTGAGTGACACTCTGACATGTGGTGCATTGTTGTCACCTGTCAAGTCAGTCAGTGAGGCGTGACAAGGCTTGACAACCTGTCAGCTTGACAGGTGACAGCTTGACAGGTAGACAAGTGAGTGACACTCTGACATGTGGTGCATTGTTGTCACCTGTCAAGTCAGTCAGTGAGGCGTGACAAGGCTTGACAACCTGTCAGCTTGACAGGTGACAGCTTGACAGGTAGACAAGTGAGTGACACTCTGACATGTGGTGCATTGTTGTCACCTGTCAAGTCAGTCAGTGAGGCGTGACAAGGCTTGACAACCTGTCAGCTTGACAGGTGACAGCTTGACAGGTAGACAAGTGAGTGACACTCTGACATGTGGTGCATTGTTGTCACCTGTCAAGTCAGTCAGTGAGGCGTGACAAGGCTTGACAACCTGTCAGCTTGACAGGTGACAGCTTGACAGGTAGACAAGTGAGTGACACTCTGACATGTGGTGCATTGTTGTCACCTGTCAAGTCAGTCAGTGAGGCGTGACAAGGCTTGACAACCTGTCAGCTTGACAGGTGACAGCTTGACAGGTAGACAAGTGAGTGACACTCTGACATGTGGTGCATTGTTGTCACCTGTCAAGTCAGTCAGTGAGGCGTGACAAGGCTTGACAACCTGTCAGCTTGACAGGTGACAGCTTGACAGGTAGACAAGTGAGTGACACTCTGACATGTGGTGCATTGTTGTCACCTGTCAAGTCAGTCAGTGAGGCGTGACAAGGCTTGACAACCTGTCAGCTTGACAGGTGACAGCTTGACAGGTAGACAAGTGAGTGACACTCTGACATGTGGTGCATTGTTGTCACCTGTCAAGTCAGTCAGTGAGGCGTGACAAGGCTTGACAACCTGTCAGCTTGACAGGTGACAGCTTGACAGGTAGACAAGTGAGTGACACTCTGACATGTGGTGCATTGTTGTCACCTGTCAAGTCAGTCAGTGAGGCGTGACAAGGCTTGACAACCTGTCAGCTTGACAGGTGACAGCTTGACAGGTAGACAAGTGAGTGACACTCTGACATGTGGTGCATTGTTGTCACCTGTCAAGTCAGTCAGTGAGGCGTGACAAGGCTTGACAACCTGTCAGCTTGACAGGTGACAGCTTGACAGGTAGACAAGTGAGTGACACTCTGACATGTGGTGCATTGTTGTCACCTGTCAAGTCAGTCAGTGAGGCGTGACAAGGCTTGACAACCTGTCAGCTTGACAGGTGACAGCTTGACAGGTAGACAAGTGAGTGACACTCTGACATGTGGTGCATTGTTGTCACCTGTCAAGTCAGTCAGTGAGGCGTGACAAGGCTTGACAACCTGTCAGCTTGACAGGTGACAGCTTGACAGGTAGACAAGTGAGTGACACTCTGACATGTGGTGCATTGTTGTCACCTGTCAAGTCAGTCAGTGAGGCGTGACAAGGCTTGACAACCTGTCAGCTTGACAGGTGACAGCTTGACAGGTAGACAAGTGAGTGACACTCTGACATGTGGTGCATTGTTGTCACCTGTCAAGTCAGTCAGTGAGGCGTGACAAGGCTTGACAACCTGTCAGCTTGACAGGTGACAGCTTGACAGGTAGACAAGTGAGTGACACTCTGACATGTGGTGCATTGTTGTCACCTGTCAAGTCAGTCAGTGAGGCGTGACAAGGCTTGACAACCTGTCAGCTTGACAGGTGACAGCTTGACAGGTAGACAAGTGAGTGACACTCTGACATGTGGTGCATTGTTGTCACCTGTCAAGTCAGTCAGTGAGGCGTGACAAGGCTTGACAACCTGTCAGCTTGACAGGTGACAGCTTGACAGGTAGACAAGTGAGTGACACTCTGACATGTGGTGCATTGTTGTCACCTGTCAAGTCAGTCAGTGAGGCGTGACAAGGCTTGACAACCTGTCAGCTTGACAGGTGACAGCTTGACAGGTAGACAAGTGAGTGACACTCTGACATGTGGTGCATTGTTGTCACCTGTCAAGTCAGTCAGTGAGGCGTGACAAGGCTTGACAACCTGTCAGCTTGACAGGTGACAGCTTGACAGGTAGACAAGTGAGTGACACTCTGACATGTGGTGCATTGTTGTCACCTGTCAAGTCAGTCAGTGAGGCGTGACAAGGCTTGACAACCTGTCAGCTTGACAGGTGACAGCTTGACAGGTAGACAAGTGAGTGACACTCTGACATGTGGTGCATTGTTGTCACCTGTCAAGTCAGTCAGTGAGGCGTGACAAGGCTTGACAACCTGTCAGCTTGACAGGTGACAGCTTGACAGGTAGACAAGTGAGTGACACTCTGACATGTGGTGCATTGTTGTCACCTGTCAAGTCAGTCAGTGAGGCGTGACAAGGCTTGACAACCTGTCAGCTTGACAGGTGACAGCTTGACAGGTAGACAAGTGAGTGACACTCTGACATGTGGTGCATTGTTGTCACCTGTCAAGTCAGTCAGTGAGGCGTGACAAGGCTTGACAACCTGTCAGCTTGACAGGTGACAGCTTGACAGGTAGACAAGTGAGTGACACTCTGACATGTGGTGCATTGTTGTCACCTGTCAAGTCAGTCAGTGAGGCGTGACAAGGCTTGACAACCTGTCAGCTTGACAGGTGACAGCTTGACAGGTAGACAAGTGAGTGACACTCTGACATGTGGTGCATTGTTGTCACCTGTCAAGTCAGTCAGTGAGGCGTGACAAGGCTTGACAACCTGTCAGCTTGACAGGTGACAGCTTGACAGGTAGACAAGTGAGTGACACTCTGACATGTGGTGCATTGTTGTCACCTGTCAAGTCAGTCAGTGAGGCGTGACAAGGCTTGACAACCTGTCAGCTTGACAGGTGACAGCTTGACAGGTAGACAAGTGAGTGACACTCTGACATGTGGTGCATTGTTGTCACCTGTCAAGTCAGTCAGTGAGGCGTGACAAGGCTTGACAACCTGTCAGCTTGACAGGTGACAGCTTGACAGGTAGACAAGTGAGTGACACTCTGACATGTGGTGCATTGTTGTCACCTGTCAAGTCAGTCAGTGAGGCGTGACAAGGCTTGACAACCTGTCAGCTTGACAGGTGACAGCTTGACAGGTAGACAAGTGAGTGACACTCTGACATGTGGTGCATTGTTGTCACCTGTCAAGTCAGTCAGTGAGGCGTGACAAGGCTTGACAACCTGTCAGCTTGACAGGTGACAGCTTGACAGGTAGACAAGTGAGTGACACTCTGACATGTGGTGCATTGTTGTCACCTGTCAAGTCAGTCAGTGAGGCGTGACAAGGCTTGACAACCTGTCAGCTTGACAGGTGACAGCTTGACAGGTAGACAAGTGAGTGACACTCTGACATGTGGTGCATTGTTGTCACCTGTCAAGTCAGTCAGTGAGGCGTGACAAGGCTTGACAACCTGTCAGCTTGACAGGTGACAGCTTGACAGGTAGACAAGTGAGTGACACTCTGACATGTGGTGCATTGTTGTCACCTGTCAAGTCAGTCAGTGAGGCGTGACAAGGCTTGACAACCTGTCAGCTTGACAGGTGACAGCTTGACAGGTAGACAAGTGAGTGACACTCTGACATGTGGTGCATTGTTGTCACCTGTCAAGTCAGTCAGTGAGGCGTGACAAGGCTTGACAACCTGTCAGCTTGACAGGTGACAGCTTGACAGGTAGACAAGTGAGTGACACTCTGACATGTGGTGCATTGTTGTCACCTGTCAAGTCAGTCAGTGAGGCGTGACAAGGCTTGACAACCTGTCAGCTTGACAGGTGACAGCTTGACAGGTAGACAAGTGAGTGACACTCTGACATGTGGTGCATTGTTGTCACCTGTCAAGTCAGTCAGTGAGGCGTGACAAGGCTTGACAACCTGTCAGCTTGACAGGTGACAGCTTGACAGGTAGACAAGTGAGTGACACTCTGACATGTGGTGCATTGTTGTCACCTGTCAAGTCAGTCAGTGAGGCGTGACAAGGCTTGACAACCTGTCAGCTTGACAGGTGACAGCTTGACAGGTAGACAAGTGAGTGACACTCTGACATGTGGTGCATTGTTGTCACCTGTCAAGTCAGTCAGTGAGGCGTGACAAGGCTTGACAACCTGTCAGCTTGACAGGTGACAGCTTGACAGGTAGACAAGTGAGTGACACTCTGACATGTGGTGCATTGTTGTCACCTGTCAAGTCAGTCAGTGAGGCGTGACAAGGCTTGACAACCTGTCAGCTTGACAGGTGACAGCTTGACAGGTAGACAAGTGAGTGACACTCTGACATGTGGTGCATTGTTGTCACCTGTCAAGTCAGTCAGTGAGGCGTGACAAGGCTTGACAACCTGTCAGCTTGACAGGTGACAGCTTGACAGGTAGACAAGTGAGTGACACTCTGACATGTGGTGCATTGTTGTCACCTGTCAAGTCAGTCAGTGAGGCGTGACAAGGCTTGACAACCTGTCAGCTTGACAGGTGACAGCTTGACAGGTAGACAAGTGAGTGACACTCTGACATGTGGTGCATTGTTGTCACCTGTCAAGTCAGTCAGTGAGGCGTGACAAGGCTTGACAACCTGTCAGCTTGACAGGTGACAGCTTGACAGGTAGACAAGTGAGTGACACTCTGACATGTGGTGCATTGTTGTCACCTGTCAAGTCAGTCAGTGAGGCGTGACAAGGCTTGACAACCTGTCAGCTTGACAGGTGACAGCTTGACAGGTAGACAAGTGAGTGACACTCTGACATGTGGTGCATTGTTGTCACCTGTCAAGTCAGTCAGTGAGGCGTGACAAGGCTTGACAACCTGTCAGCTTGACAGGTGACAGCTTGACAGGTAGACAAGTGAGTGACACTCTGACATGTGGTGCATTGTTGTCACCTGTCAAGTCAGTCAGTGAGGCGTGACAAGGCTTGACAACCTGTCAGCTTGACAGGTGACAGCTTGACAGGTAGACAAGTGAGTGACACTCTGACATGTGGTGCATTGTTGTCACCTGTCAAGTCAGTCAGTGAGGCGTGACAAGGCTTGACAACCTGTCAGCTTGACAGGTGACAGCTTGACAGGTAGACAAGTGAGTGACACTCTGACATGTGGTGCATTGTTGTCACCTGTCAAGTCAGTCAGTGAGGCGTGACAAGGCTTGACAACCTGTCAGCTTGACAGGTGACAGCTTGACAGGTAGACAAGTGAGTGACACTCTGACATGTGGTGCATTGTTGTCACCTGTCAAGTCAGTCAGTGAGGCGTGACAAGGCTTGACAACCTGTCAGCTTGACAGGTGACAGCTTGACAGGTAGACAAGTGAGTGACACTCTGACATGTGGTGCATTGTTGTCACCTGTCAAGTCAGTCAGTGAGGCGTGACAAGGCTTGACAACCTGTCAGCTTGACAGGTGACAGCTTGACAGGTAGACAAGTGAGTGACACTCTGACATGTGGTGCATTGTTGTCACCTGTCAAGTCAGTCAGTGAGGCGTGACAAGGCTTGACAACCTGTCAGCTTGACAGTGACAGCTTGACAGGTAGACAAGTGAGTGACACTCTGACATGTGGTGCATTGTTGTCACCTCAAGTCAGTCAGTGAGGCGTGACAAGCTTGACAACCTGTCAGCTTGACAGGTGACAGCTTGACAGGTAGACAAGTGAGTGA
>MRSW03000322.1:0-24517 GCA_001923025.3 Taenia multiceps | reverse complement strand
GCTTGACACCTGTCAGCTTGACATGGTGACGCTTGACAGGTAGACAAGTAGTGACACTCTGGCATGTGGTGCATTGTTGTCACCTGTCCAGTCCGTCATGCGCGTGACAAGGCTTGACAACCTGTCAGCTTGACAGGTGACAGCTTGACAGGTAGACAGTGAGTGACACTCTGACAGGTGGTGCATTGTTGTCACCTGTCCAAGTCAGTCAGTGAGGCGTGACAAGGCTTGACAACCTGTCAGCTTGACAGTGACAGCTTGACAGGTAGACAATGAGTGACACTCTGACATGTGGGCATTGTTTGTCACCTGTCAAGTCAGTCAGTGAGGCGTGACAAGGCTTGACAACCTGTCAGCTTGACAGGTGACAGCTTGACAGTGACTGACACTCTGACATGTGGCGCATGTTGTCACTGTCAAGTCAGTCAGTGAGGCGTGACAAGGCTGACAACCTGTCAGCTTGACAGGTGACAGCTTGACTAGACAAGTGAGTGACACTCTGACATGTGGTGCATTGTTGTCACCTAAGTCAGTCAGTGAGGCGTGACAAGGCTTGACAACCTGTCAGCTTGACAGGTGACAGCTTGACAGGTAGACAAGTGATGACACTCTGACATGTGGTGCATTGTTGTCACCTGTCAAGTCAGTCAGTGAGGCGTGACAAGGCTTGACAACCTGTCAGCTTGACAGTGACAGCTTGACAGGTAGACAAGTGAGTGACACTCTGACATGTGGTGCATTGTTGTCACCTGTCAGTCAGTCAGGGTAAGGCGTGACAAGGCTTGACACCTGTCAGCTTGACAGGTGACAGCTTGACAGGTAGACAAGTGAGTGACACCTCATGTGGTGCATTGTTGCACCTGTCAAGTCAGTCAGTGAGGCGTGACAGGCTACACACCTGTCAGCTTGACAGTGACAAGTTGAAGTGACACTCTGACATGTGGTGCATTGTTTGTCACCTGTCAGTCAGTCAGTGAGGCGTGACAAGGCTTGACAACCTCAGCTTGACAGGTGACAGCTTGACAGGTAGACAAGTGAGTGACACTCTGACATGTGGCATTGTTGTCACCTGTCAAGTCAGTCAGTGAGGCGTGACAAGGCTTGACAACCTGTCACTTGACAGGTGACAGCTTGACAGGTAGACAAGTGATGACACTCTGACATTGGTGCATTGTTGTCACCTGTCAAGTCAGTCGTGAGGCGTGACAAGGCTTGACAACCTGTCAGCTTGACAGTGACAGCTTGACAGGTAGACAAGTGAGTGACACTCTGACATGTGGTGCATTGTTGTCACCTGTCAAGTCAGTCAGTGAGGCGTGACAAGGCTTGACAACCTGTCAGCTTGACAGGTGACAGCTTGACAGAGTGAAGTGACACTCTGACATGTGTGCATTGTTGTCACCTGTCAAGTCAGTCAGTGAGGCGTGACAAGGCTTGACAACCTGTCAGCTTGACAGGTGACAGCTTGACAGGTAGACAAGTGAGTGACACTCTGACATGTGGTGCATTGTTGTCACCTGTCATCAGTCAGTGAGGCGTGACAAGGCTTGACAACCTGTCAGCTTACAGGTACAGCTTGACAGGTAGACAAGTGAGTGACACTCTGACATGTGGTGCATTGTTGTCACCTGTCAAGTCAGTCAGTGAGGCGTGACAAGGCTTGACAACCTGTCAGCTTGACAGGTGACAGCTTGACAGGTAGACAAGTGAGTGACACTCTGACATGTTGGCATTGTTGTCACCTGTCATCAGTCAGTGAGGCGTGACAAGGCTTGACAACCTGTCCTTGACAGGTGACAGCTTGACAGGTAGACAAGTGAGTGACACTCTGACATGTGGTGCATTGTTGTCACCTGTCAAGTCAGTCAGTGAGGCGTGACAGGCTTGACAACCTTCAGCTTGACAGGTGACAGCTTGACAGGTAGACAAGTGAGTGACACTCTGACATGTGGTGCATTGTTGTCACCTGTCAAGTCAGTCAGTAGTAGGCGTGACAAGGCTTGACAACCTGTCAGCTTGACAGGTGACAGCTTGACAGTAGACAAGTGAGTGACACTCTGACATGTGGTGCATTGTTGTCACCTGTCAAGTCAGTCAGTGAGGCGTGACAAGGCTTGACAACCTGTCAGCTTGACAGGTGACAGCTTGACAGGTAGACAAGTGAGTGCACTCTGACATGTGGTGCATTGTTGTCACCTGTCAAGTCAGTCAGTGAGGCGTGACAAGGCTTGACAACCTGTCAGCTTGACAGGTGACAGCTTGACAGGTAGACAAGTGAGTGACACTCTGACATGTGGTGCATTGTTGTCACCTGTCAAGTCAGTCAGTGAGGCGTGACAAGGCTTGACACCTGTCAGCTTGACAGTGACAGCTTGACAGGTAGACATGAGTGACACTCTGACATGTGGTGCATTGTTGTCACCTGTCAAGTCAGTCAGTGAGGCGTGACAAGGCTTGACAACCTGTCAGCTTGACAGGTGACAGCTTGACAGGTAGACAAGTGAGTGACACTCTGACATGTGGTGCATTTTGTCACCTGTCAAGTCAGTCAGTGAGGCGTGACAAGGCTTGACAACCTGTTGAGCTTGACAGGTACAATGAGTGACACTCTGACATGTGTGCATGTTGTCACCTGTCAAGTCAGTCAGTGAGGCGTGACAAGGCTTGACAACCTGTCACTTGACAGGTGACAGCTTGACAGGTAGACAAGTGAGTGACACTCTGACATGTGGTGCATTGTTGTCACCTGTCAAGTCAGTCAGTGAGGCGTGACAAGGCTTGACAACCTGTCAGCTTGACAGGTGACAGCTTGACAGGTAGACAAGTGAGTGACACTCTGACATGTGGTGCATTGTTGTCACCTGTCAAGTCAGTCAGTGAGGCGTGACAAGGCTTGACAACCTGTCAGCTTGACAGGTGACAGCTTGACAGGTAGACAAGTGAGTGACACTCTGACATGTGGGCATTGTTGTCACCTGTCATCAGTCAGTGAGGCGTGACAAGGCTTGACAACCTGTCAGCTTGACAGGTGACAGCTTGACAGTAGACAAGTGAGTGACACTCTGACATGTGGTGCATTGTTGTCACCTGTCAAGTCAGTCAGTGAGGCGTGACAAGGCTTGACAACCTGTCAGCTTGACAGGTGACAGCTTGACAGGTAGACAAGTGAGTGACACTCTGACATGTGGTGCATTGTTGTCACCTGTCAAGTCAGTCAGTGGGCGTGACAAGGCTTGACAACCTGTCAGCTTGACAGTGACAGCTTGACAGGTAGACAAGTGAGTGACACTCTGACATGTGGTGCATTGTTGTCACCTGTCAGTCAGTCAGTGAGGCGTGACAAGGCTTGACAACCTGTCAGCTTGACAGGTGACAGCTTGACAGGTAGACAGTGAGTGACCTCTGACATGTGGTGCATTGTTGTCACCTGTCAAGTCAGTCAGTGAGGCGTGACAAGGCTTGACAACCTGAGCTTGACAGTGACAGCTTGACAGGTAGACAAGTGAGTGACACTCTGACATGTGGTGCATTGTTGTCACCTGTCAAGTCAGTCAGTGAGGCGTGACAAGGCTTGACAACCTGTCAGCTTGACAGGTGACAGCTTGACAGGTAGACAAGTGAGTGACACTCTGACATGTGGTGCATTGTTGTCACCTGTCAAGTCAGTCAGTGAGGCGTGACAAGGCTTGACAACCTGTCAGCTTGACAGTGACAGCTTGACAGGTAGACAAGTGAGTGACACTCTGACATGTGGTGCATTGTTGTCACCTGTCAAGTCAGTCAGTGAGGGCGTGACAAGGCTTGACAACCTGTCAGCTTGACAGGTGACAGCTTGACAGTAGACAAGTGAGTGACACTCTGACATGTGGTGCATTGTTGTCACCTGTCAAGTCAGTCAGTGAGGCGTGACAAGGCTTGACAACCTGTCAGCTTGACAGGACAGCTTGACAGGTAGACAAGTGAGTGACACTCTGACATGTGGTGCATTGTTGTCACCTGTCAAGTCAGTCAGTGAGGCGTGACAAGGCTTGACAACCTGTCAGCTTGACAGGTGACAGCTTGACAGGTAGACAAGTGAGTGACACTCTGACATGTGGTGCATTGTTGTCACCTGTCAAGTCAGTCAGTGAGGCGTGACAAGGCTTGACAACCTGTCAGCTTGACAGGTGACAGCTTGACAGGTACACAAGTGAGTGACACTCTGACATGTGGTGCATTGTTGTCACCTGTCAAGTCAGTCAGTGAGGCGTGACAAGGCTTGACAACCTGTCAGCTTGACAGGTGACAGCTTGACAGGTAGACAAGTGAGTGACACTCTGACATGTGGTGCATTGTTGTCACCTGTCAAGTCAGTCAGTGAGGCGTGACAAGGCTTGACAACCTGTCAGCTTGACAGGTGACAGCTTGACAGGTAGACAAGTGAGTGACACTCTGACATGTGGTGCATTGTTGTCACCTGTCAAGTCAGTCAGTGAGGCGTGACAAGGCTTGACAACCTGTCAGCTTGACAGGTGACAGCTTGACAGGTAGACAAGTGAGTGACACTCTGACATGTGGTGCATTGTTGTCACCTGTCAAGTCAGTCAGTGAGGCGTGACAAGGCTTGACAACCTGTCAGCTTGACAGGTGACAGCTTGACAGGTAGACAAGTGAGTGACACTCTGACATGTGGTGCATTGTTGTCACCTGTCAAGTCAGTCAGTGAGGCGTGACAAGGCTTGACAACCTGTCAGCTTGACAGGTGACAGCTTGACAGGTAGACAAGTGAGTGACACTCTGACATGTGGTGCATTGTTGTCACCTGTCAAGTCAGTCAGTGAGGCGTGACAAGGCTTGACAACCTGTCAGCTTGACAGGTGACAGCTTGACAGGTAGACAAGTGAGTGACACTCTGACATGTGTGCATTGTTGTCACCTGTCAAGTCAGTCAGTGAGGCGTGACAAGGCTTGACAACCTGTCAGCTTGACAGGTGACAGCTTGACAGGTAGACAAGTGAGTGACACTCTGACATGTGGTGCATTGTTGTCACCTGTCAAGTCAGTCAGTGAGGCGTGACAAGGCTTGACAACCTGTCAGCTTTACAGGTAGACAAGTGAGTGACACTCTGACATGTGGTGCATTGTTGTCACCTGTCAAGTCAGTCAGTGAGGCGTGACAAGGCTTGACAACCTGTCAGCTTGACAGGTGACAGCTTGACAGGTAGACAAGTGATGACACTCTGACATGTGGTGCATTGTTGTCACCTGTCAAGTCAGTCAGTGAGGCGTGACAAGGCTTGACAACCTGTCAGCTTGACAGGTGACAGCTTGACAGGTAGACAAGTGAGTGACACTCTGACATGTGGTGCATTGTTGTCACCTGTCAAGTCAGTCAGTGAGGCGTGACAAGGCTTGACAACCTGTCAGCTTGACAGGTGACAGCTTGACAGGTAGACAAGTGAGTGACACTCTGACATGTGGTGCATTGTTGTCACCTGTCAAGTCAGTCAGTGAGGCGTGACAAGGCTTGACAACCTGTCAGCTTGACAGGTGACAGGTGAGTGACACTCTGGCATGTGGTGCATTGTTGTCACCTGTCAAGTCAGTCAGTGAGGCGTGACAAGGCTTGACAACCTGTCAGCTTGACAGGTGACAGCTTGACAGTAGACAAGTGAGTGACACTCTGACATGTGGTGCATTGTTGTCACCTGTCAAGTCAGTCAGTGAGGCGTGACAAGGCTTGACAACCTGTCAGCTTGACAGGTGACAGCTTGACAGGTAGACAAGTGAGTGACACTCTGACATGTGGTGCATTGTTGTCACCTGTCAAGTCAGTCAGTGAGGCGTGACAAGGCTTGACAACCTGTCAGCTTGACAGGTGACAGCTTGACAGGTAGACAAGTGAGTGACACTCTGACATGTGGTGCATTGTTGTCACCTGTCAAGTCAGTCAGTGAGGCGTGACAAGGCTTGACAACCTGTCAGCTTGACAGGTGACAGCTTGACAGGTAGACAAGTGAGTGACACTCTGACATGTGGTGCATTGTTGTCACCTGTCAAGTCAGTCAGTGAGGCGTGACAAGGCTTGACAACCTGTCAGCTTGACAGGTGACAGCTTGACAGGTAGACAAGTGAGTGACACTCTGACATGTGGTGCATTGTTGTCACCTGTCAAGTCAGTCAGTGAGGCGTGACAAGGCTTGACAACCTGTCAGCTTGACAGGTGACAGCTTGACAGGTAGACAATGAGTGACACTCTGACATGTGGTGCATTGTTGTCACCTGTCAAGTCAGTCAGTGAGGCGTGACAAGGCTTGACAACCTGTCAGCTTGACAGGTGACAGCTTGACAGGTAGACAAGTGAGTGACACTCTGACATGTGGTGCATTGTTGTCACCTGTCAGTCAGTGAGGCGTGACAAGGCTTGACAACCTGTCAGCTTGACAGGTGACAGCTTGACAGGTAGACAAGTGAGTGACACTCTGACATGTGGTGCATTGTTGTCACCTGTCAAGTCAGTCAGTGAGGCGTGACAAGGCTTGACAACCTGTCAGCTTGACAGGTGACAGCTTGACAGGTAGACAAGTGAGTGACACTCTGACATGTGGTGCATTGTTGTCACCTGTCAAGTCAGTCAGTGAGGCGTGACAAGGCTTGACAACCTGTCAGCTTGACAGGTGACAGCTTGACAGGTAGACAAGTGAGTGACACTCTGACATGTGGTGCATTGTTGTCACCTGTCAAGTCAGTCAGTGAGGCGTGACAAGGCTTGACAACCTGTCAGCTTGACAGGTGACAGCTTGACAGGTAGACAAGTGAGTGACACTCTGACATGTGGTGCATTGTTGTCACCTGTCAAGTCAGTCAGTGAGGCGTGACAAGGCTTGACAACCTGTCAGCTTGACAGGTAGACAAGTGAGTGACACTCTGACATGTGGTGCATTGTTGTCACCTGTCAAGTCAGTCAGTGAGGCGTGACAAGGCTTGACAACCTGTCAGCTTGACAGGTGACAGCTTGACAGGTAGACAAGTGAGTGACACTCTGACATGTGGTGCATTGTTGTCACCTGTCAAGTCAGTCAGTGAGGCGTGACAAGGCTTGACAACCTGTCAGCTTGACAGGTGACAGCTTGACAGGTAGACAAGTGAGTGACACTCTGACATGTGGTGCATTGTTGTCACCTGTCAAGTCAGTCAGTGAGGCGTGACAAGGCTTGACAACCTGTCAGCTTGACAGGTGACAGCTTGACAGGTAGACAAGTGAGTGACACTCTGACATGTGGTGCATTGTTGTCACCTGTCAAGTCAGTCAGTGAGGCGTGACAAGGCTTGACAACCTGTCAGCTTGACAGGTGACAGCTTGACAGGTAGACAAGTGAGTGACACTCTGACATGTGGTGCATTGTTGTCACCTGTCAAGTCAGTCAGTGAGGCGTGACAAGGCTTGACAACCTGTCAGCTTGACAGGTGACAGCTTGACAGGTAGACAAGTGAGTGACACTCTGACATGTGGTGCATTGTTGTCACCTGTCAAGTCAGTCAGTGAGGCGTGACAAGGCTTGACAACCTGTCAGCTTGACAGGTGACAGCTTGACAGGTAGACAAGTGAGTGACACTCTGACATGTGGTGCATTGTTGTCACCTGTCAAGTCAGTCAGTGAGGCGTGACAAGGCTTGACAACCTGTCAGCTTGACAGGTGACAGCTTGACAGGTAGACAAGTGAGTGACACTCTGACATGTGGTGCATTGTTGTCACCTGTCAAGTCAGTCAGTGAGGCGTGACAAGGCTTGACAACCTGTCAGCTTGACAGGTGACAGCTTGACAGGTAGACAAGTGAGTGACACTCTGACATGTGGTGCATTGTTGTCACCTGTCAAGTCAGTCAGTGAGGCGTGACAAGGCTTGACAACCTGTCAGCTTGACAGGTGACAGCTTGACAGGTAGACAAGTGAGTGACACTCTGACATGTGGTGCATTGTTGTCACCTGTCAAGTCAGTCAGTGAGGCGTGACAAGGCTTGACAACCTGTCAGCTTGACAGGTGACAGCTTGACAGGTAGACAAGTGAGTGACACTCTGACATGTGGTGCATTGTTGTCACCTGTCAAGTCAGTCAGTGAGGCGTGACAAGGCTTGACAACCTGTCAGCTTGACAGGTGACAGCTTGACAGGTAGACAAGTGAGTGACACTCTGACATGTGGTGCATTGTTGTCACCTGTCAAGTCAGTCAGTGAGGCGTGACAAGGCTTGACAACCTGTCAGCTTGACAGGTGACAGCTTGACAGGTAGACAAGTGAGTGACACTCTGACATGTGGTGCATTGTTGTCACCTGTCAAGTCAGTCAGTGAGGCGTGACAAGGCTTGACAACCTGTCAGCTTGACAGGTGACAGCTTGACAGGTAGACAAGTGAGTGACACTCTGACATGTGGTGCATTGTTGTCACCTGTCAAGTCAGTCAGTGAGGCGTGACAAGGCTTGACAACCTGTCAGCTTGACAGGTGACAGCTTGACAGGTAGACAAGTGAGTGACACTCTGACATGTGGTGCATTGTTGTCACCTGTCAAGTCAGTCAGTGAGGCGTGACAAGGCTTGACAACCTGTCAGCTTGACAGGTGACAGCTTGACAGGTAGACAAGTGAGTGACACTCTGACATGTGGTGCATTGTTGTCACCTGTCAAGTCAGTCAGTGAGGCGTGACAAGGCTTGACAACCTGTCAGCTTGACAGGTGACAGCTTGACAGGTAGACAAGTGAGTGACACTCTGACATGTGGTGCATTGTTGTCACCTGTCAAGTCAGTCAGTGAGGCGTGACAAGGCTTGACAACCTGTCAGCTTGACAGGTGACAGCTTGACAGGTAGACAAGTGAGTGACACTCTGACATGTGGTGCATTGTTGTCACCTGTCAAGTCAGTCAGTGAGGCGTGACAAGGCTTGACAACCTGTCAGCTTGACAGGTGACAGCTTGACAGGTAGACAAGTGAGTGACACTCTGACATGTGGTGCATTGTTGTCACCTGTCAAGTCAGTCAGTGAGGCGTGACAAGGCTTGACAACCTGTCAGCTTGACAGGTGACAGCTTGACAGGTAGACAAGTGAGTGACACTCTGACATGTGGTGCATTGTTGTCACCTGTCAAGTCAGTCAGTGAGGCGTGACAAGGCTTGACAACCTGTCAGCTTGACAGGTGACAGCTTGACAGGTAGACAAGTGAGTGACACTCTGACATGTGGTGCATTGTTGTCACCTGTCAAGTCAGTCAGTGAGGCGTGACAAGGCTTGACAACCTGTCAGCTTGACAGGTGACAGCTTGACAGGTAGACAAGTGAGTGACACTCTGACATGTGGTGCATTGTTGTCACCTGTCAAGTCAGTCAGTGAGGCGTGACAAGGCTTGACAACCTGTCAGCTTGACAGGTGACAGCTTGACAGGTAGACAAGTGAGTGACACTCTGACATGTGGTGCATTGTTGTCACCTGTCAAGTCAGTCAGTGAGGCGTGACAAGGCTTGACAACCTGTCAGCTTGACAGGTGACAGCTTGACAGGTAGACAAGTGAGTGACACTCTGACATGTGGTGCATTGTTGTCACCTGTCAAGTCAGTCAGTGAGGCGTGACAAGGCTTGACAACCTGTCAGCTTGACAGGTGACAGCTTGACAGGTAGACAAGTGAGTGACACTCTGACATGTGGTGCATTGTTGTCACCTGTCAAGTCAGTCAGTGAGGCGTGACAAGGCTTGACAACCTGTCAGCTTGACAGGTGACAGCTTGACAGGTAGACAAGTGAGTGACACTCTGACATGTGGTGCATTGTTGTCACCTGTCAAGTCAGTCAGTGAGGCGTGACAAGGCTTGACAACCTGTCAGCTTGACAGGTGACAGCTTGACAGGTAGACAAGTGAGTGACACTCTGACATGTGTTGCATTGTTGTCACCTGTCAAGTCAGTCAGTGAGGCGTGACAAGGCTTGACAACCTGTCAGCTTGACAGGTGACAGCTTGACAGGTAGACAAGTGAGTGACACTCTGACATGTGGTGCATTGTTGTCACCTGTCAAGTCAGTCAGTGAGGCGTGACAAGGCTTGACAACCTGTCAGCTAGACAGGTAGACAAGTGAGTGACACTCTGACATGTGGTGCATTGTTGTCACCTGTCAAGTCAGTCAGTGAGGCGTGACAAGGCTTGACAACCTGTCAGCTTGACAGGTGACAGCTTGACAGGTAGACAAGTGAGTGACACTCTGACATGTGGTGCATTGTTGTCACCTGTCAAGTCAGTCAGTGAGGCGTGACAAGGCTTGACAACCTGTCAGCTTGACAGGTGACAGCTTGACAGGTAGACAAGTGAGTGACACTCTGACATGTGGTGCATTGTTGTCACCTGTCAAGTCAGTCAGTGAGGCGTGACAAGGCTTGACAACCTGTCAGCTTGACAGGTGACAGCTTGACAGGTAGACAAGTGAGTGACACTCTGACATGTGGTGCATTGTTGTCACCTGTCAAGTCAGTCAGTGAGGCGTGACAAGGCTTGACAACCTGTCAGCTTGACAGGTGACAGCTTGACAGGTAGACAAGTGAGTGACACTCTGACATGTGGTGCATTGTTGTCACCTGTCAAGTCAGTCAGTGAGGCGTGACAAGGCTTGACAACCTGTCAGCTTGACAGGTGACAGCTTGACAGGTAGACAAGTGAGTGACACTCTGACATGTGGTGCATTGTTGTCACCTGTCAAGTCAGTCAGTGAGGCGTGACAAGGCTTGACAACCTGTCAGCTTGACAGGTGACAGCTTGACAGGTAGACAAGTGAGTGACACTCTGACATGTGGTGCATTGTTGTCACCTGTCAAGTCAGTCAGTGAGGCGTGACAAGGCTTGACAACCTGTCAGCTTGACAGGTGACAGCTTGACAGGTAGACAAGTGAGTGACACTCTGACATGTGGTGCATTGTTGTCACCTGTCAAGTCAGTCAGTGAGGCGTGACAAGGCTTGACAACCTGTCAGCTTGACAGGTGACAGCTTGACAGGTAGACAAGTGAGTGACACTCTGACATGTGGTGCATTGTTGTCACCTGTCAAGTCAGTCAGTGAGGCGTGACAAGGCTTGACAACCTGTCAGCTTGACAGGTGACAGCTTGACAGGTAGACAAGTGAGTGACACTCTGACATGTGGTGCATTGTTGTCACCTGTCAAGTCAGTCAGTGAGGCGTGACAAGGCTTGACAACCTGTCAGCTTGACAGGTGACAGCTTGACAGGTAGACAAGTGAGTGACACTCTGACATGTGGTGCATTGTTGTCACCTGTCAAGTCAGTCAGTGAGGCGTGACAAGGCTTGACAACCTGTCAGCTTGACAGGTGACAGCTTGACAGGTAGACAAGTGAGTGACACTCTGACATGTGGTGCATTGTTGTCACCTGTCAAGTCAGTCAGTGAGGCGTGACAAGGCTTGACAACCTGTCAGCTTGACAGGTGACAGCTTGACAGGTAGACAAGTGAGTGACACTCTGACATGTGGTGCATTGTTGTCACCTGTCAAGTCAGTCAGTGAGGCGTGACAAGGCTTGACAACCTGTCAGCTTGACAGGTGACAGCTTGACAGGTAGACAAGTGAGTGACACTCTGACATGTGGTGCATTGTTGTCACCTGTCAAGTCAGTCAGTGAGGCGTGACAAGGCTTGACAACCTGTCAGCTTGACAGGTGACAGCTTGACAGGTAGACAAGTGAGTGACACTCTGACATGTGGTGCATTGTTGTCACCTGTCAAGTCAGTCAGTGAGGCGTGACAAGGCTTGACAACCTGTCAGCTTGACAGGTGACAGCTTGACAGGTAGACAAGTGAGTGACACTCTGACATGTGGTGCATTGTTGTCACCTGTCAAGTCAGTCAGTGAGGCGTGACAAGGCTTGACAACCTGTCAGCTTGACAGGTGACAGCTTGACAGGTAGACAAGTGAGTGACACTCTGACATGTGGTGCATTGTTGTCACCTGTCAAGTCAGTCAGTGAGGCGTGACAAGGCTTGACAACCTGTCAGCTTGACAGGTGACAGCTTGACAGGTAGACAAGTGAGTGACACTCTGACATGTGGTGCATTGTTGTCACCTGTCAAGTCAGTCAGTGAGGCGTGACAAGGCTTGACAACCTGTCAGCTTGACAGGTGACAGCTTGACAGGTAGACAAGTGAGTGACACTCTGACATGTGGTGCATTGTTGTCACCTGTCAAGTCAGTCAGTGAGGCGTGACAAGGCTTGACAACCTGTCAGCTTGACAGGTGACAGCTTGACAGGTAGACAAGTGAGTGACACTCTGACATGTGGTGCATTGTTGTCACCTGTCAAGTCAGTCAGTGAGGCGTGACAAGGCTTGACAACCTGTCAGCTTGACAGGTGACAGCTTGACAGGTAGACAAGTGAGTGACACTCTGACATGTGGTGCATTGTTGTCACCTGTCAAGTCAGTCAGTGAGGCGTGACAAGGCTTGACAACCTGTCAGCTTGACAGGTGACAGCTTGACAGGTAGACAAGTGAGTGACACTCTGACATGTGGTGCATTGTTGTCACCTGTCAAGTCAGTCAGTGAGGCGTGACAAGGCTTGACAACCTGTCAGCTTGACAGGTGACAGCTTGACAGGTAGACAAGTGAGTGACACTCTGACATGTGGTGCATTGTTGTCACCTGTCAAGTCAGTCAGTGAGGCGTGACAAGGCTTGACAACCTGTCAGCTTGACAGGTGACAGCTTGACAGGTAGACAAGTGAGTGACACTCTGACATGTGGTGCATTGTTGTCACCTGTCAAGTCAGTCAGTGAGGCGTGACAAGGCTTGACAACCTGTCAGCTTGACAGGTGACAGCTTGACAGGTAGACAAGTGAGTGACACTCTGACATGTGGTGCATTGTTGTCACCTGTCAAGTCAGTCAGTGAGGCGTGACAAGGCTTGACAACCTGTCAGCTTGACAGGTGACAGCTTGACAGGTAGACAAGTGAGTGACACTCTGACATGTGGTGCATTGTTGTCACCTGTCAAGTCAGTCAGTGAGGCGTGACAAGGCTTGACAACCTGTCAGCTTGACAGGTGACAGCTTGACAGGTAGACAAGTGAGTGACACTCTGACATGTGGTGCATTGTTGTCACCTGTCAAGTCAGTCAGTGAGGCGTGACAAGGCTTGACAACCTGTCAGCTTGACAGGTGACAGCTTGACAGGTAGACAAGTGAGTGACACTCTGACATGTGGTGCATTGTTGTCACCTGTCAAGTCAGTCAGTGAGGCGTGACAAGGCTTGACAACCTGTCAGCTTGACAGGTGACAGCTTGACAGGTAGACAAGTGAGTGACACTCTGACATGTGGTGCATTGTTGTCACCTGTCAAGTCAGTCAGTGAGGCGTGACAAGGCTTGACAACCTGTCAGCTTGACAGGTGACAGCTTGACAGGTAGACAAGTGAGTGACACTCTGACATGTGGTGCATTGTTGTCACCTGTCAAGTCAGTCAGTGAGGCGTGACAAGGCTTGACAACCTGTCAGCTTGACAGGTGACAGCTTGACAGGTAGACAAGTGAGTGACACTCTGACATGTGGTGCATTGTTGTCACCTGTCAAGTCAGTCAGTGAGGCGTGACAAGGCTTGACAACCTGTCAGCTTGACAGGTGACAGCTTGACAGGTAGACAAGTGAGTGACACTCTGACATGTGGTGCATTGTTGTCACCTGTCAAGTCAGTCAGTGAGGCGTGACAAGGCTTGACAACCTGTCAGCTTGACAGGTGACAGCTTGACAGGTAGACAAGTGAGTGACACTCTGACATGTGGTGCATTGTTGTCACCTGTCAAGTCAGTCAGTGAGGCGTGACAAGGCTTGACAACCTGTCAGCTTGACAGGTGACAGCTTGACAGGTAGACAAGTGAGTGACACTCTGACATGTGGTGCATTGTTGTCACCTGTCAAGTCAGTCAGTGAGGCGTGACAAGGCTTGACAACCTGTCAGCTTGACAGGTGACAGCTTGACAGGTAGACAAGTGAGTGACACTCTGACATGTGGTGCATTGTTGTCACCTGTCAAGTCAGTCAGTGAGGCGTGACAAGGCTTGACAACCTGTCAGCTTGACAGGTGACAGCTTGACAGGTAGACAAGTGAGTGACACTCTGACATGTGGTGCATTGTTGTCACCTGTCAAGTCAGTCAGTGAGGCGTGACAAGGCTTGACAACCTGTCAGCTTGACAGGTGACAGCTTGACAGGTAGACAAGTGAGTGACACTCTGACATGTGGTGCATTGTTGTCACCTGTCAAGTCAGTCAGTGAGGCGTGACAAGGCTTGACAACCTGTCAGCTTGACAGGTGACAGCTTGACAGGTAGACAAGTGAGTGACACTCTGACATGTGGTGCATTGTTGTCACCTGTCAAGTCAGTCAGTGAGGCGTGACAAGGCTTGACAACCTGTCAGCTTGACAGGTGACAGCTTGACAGGTAGACAAGTGAGTGACACTCTGACATGTGGTGCATTGTTGTCACCTGTCAAGTCAGTCAGTGAGGCGTGACAAGGCTTGACAACCTGTCAGCTTGACAGGTGACAGCTTGACAGGTAGACAAGTGAGTGACACTCTGACATGTGGTGCATTGTTGTCACCTGTCAAGTCAGTCAGTGAGGCGTGACAAGGCTTGACAACCTGTCAGCTTGACAGGTGACAGCTTGACAGGTAGACAAGTGAGTGACACTCTGACATGTGGTGCATTGTTGTCACCTGTCAAGTCAGTCAGTGAGGCGTGACAAGGCTTGACAACCTGTCAGCTTGACAGGTGACAGCTTGACAGGTAGACAAGTGAGTGACACTCTGACATGTGGTGCATTGTTGTCACCTGTCAAGTCAGTCAGTGAGGCGTGACAAGGCTTGACAACCTGTCAGCTTGACAGGTGACAGCTTGACAGGTAGACAAGTGAGTGACACTCTGACATGTGGTGCATTGTTGTCACCTGTCAAGTCAGTCAGTGAGGCGTGACAAGGCTTGACAACCTGTCAGCTTGACAGGTGACAGCTTGACAGGTAGACAAGTGAGTGACACTCTGACATGTGGTGCATTGTTGTCACCTGTCAAGTCAGTCAGTGAGGCGTGACAAGGCTTGACAACCTGTCAGCTTGACAGGTGACAGCTTGACAGGTAGACAAGTGAGTGACACTCTGACATGTGGTGCATTGTTGTCACCTGTCAAGTCAGTCAGTGAGGCGTGACAAGGCTTGACAACCTGTCAGCTTGACAGGTGACAGCTTGACAGGTAGACAAGTGAGTGACACTCTGACATGTGGTGCATTGTTGTCACCTGTCAAGTCAGTCAGTGAGGCGTGACAAGGCTTGACAACCTGTCAGCTTGACAGGTGACAGCTTGACAGGTAGACAAGTGAGTGACACTCTGACATGTGGTGCATTGTTGTCACCTGTCAAGTCAGTCAGTGAGGCGTGACAAGGCTTGACAACCTGTCAGCTTGACAGGTGACAGCTTGACAGGTAGACAAGTGAGTGACACTCTGACATGTGGTGCATTGTTGTCACCTGTCAAGTCAGTCAGTGAGGCGTGACAAGGCTTGACAACCTGTCAGCTTGACAGGTGACAGCTTGACAGGTAGACAAGTGAGTGACACTCTGACATGTGGTGCATTGTTGTCACCTGTCAAGTCAGTCAGTGAGGCGTGACAAGGCTTGACAACCTGTCAGCTTGACAGGTGACAGCTTGACAGGTAGACAAGTGAGTGACACTCTGACATGTGGTGCATTGTTGTCACCTGTCAAGTCAGTCAGTGAGGCGTGACAAGGCTTGACAACCTGTCAGCTTGACAGGTGACAGCTTGACAGGTAGACAAGTGAGTGACACTCTGACATGTGGTGCATTGTTGTCACCTGTCAAGTCAGTCAGTGAGGCGTGACAAGGCTTGACAACCTGTCAGCTTGACAGGTGACAGCTTGACAGGTAGACAAGTGAGTGACACTCTGACATGTGGTGCATTGTTGTCACCTGTCAAGTCAGTCAGTGAGGCGTGACAAGGCTTGACAACCTGTCAGCTTGACAGGTGACAGCTTGACAGGTAGACAAGTGAGTGACACTCTGACATGTGGTGCATTGTTGTCACCTGTCAAGTCAGTCAGTGAGGCGTGACAAGGCTTGACAACCTGTCAGCTTGACAGGTGACAGCTTGACAGGTAGACAAGTGAGTGACACTCTGACATGTGGTGCATTGTTGTCACCTGTCAAGTCAGTCAGTGAGGCGTGACAAGGCTTGACAACCTGTCAGCTTGACAGGTGACAGCTTGACAGGTAGACAAGTGAGTGACACTCTGACATGTGGTGCATTGTTGTCACCTGTCAAGTCAGTCAGTGAGGCGTGACAAGGCTTGACAACCTGTCAGCTTGACAGGTGACAGCTTGACAGGTAGACAAGTGAGTGACACTCTGACATGTGGTGCATTGTTGTCACCTGTCAAGTCAGTCAGTGAGGCGTGACAAGGCTTGACAACCTGTCAGCTTGACAGGTGACAGCTTGACAGGTAGACAAGTGAGTGACACTCTGACATGTGGTGCATTGTTGTCACCTGTCAAGTCAGTCAGTGAGGCGTGACAAGGCTTGACAACCTGTCAGCTTGACAGGTGACAGCTTGACAGGTAGACAAGTGAGTGACACTCTGACATGTGGTGCATTGTTGTCACCTGTCAAGTCAGTCAGTGAGGCGTGACAAGGCTTGACAACCTGTCAGCTTGACAGGTGACAGCTTGACAGGTAGACAAGTGAGTGACACTCTGACATGTGGTGCATTGTTGTCACCTGTCAAGTCAGTCAGTGAGGCGTGACAAGGCTTGACAACCTGTCAGCTTGACAGGTGACAGCTTGACAGGTAGACAAGTGAGTGACACTCTGACATGTGGTGCATTGTTGTCACCTGTCAAGTCAGTCAGTGAGGCGTGACAAGGCTTGACAACCTGTCAGCTTGACAGGTGACAGCTTGACAGGTAGACAAGTGAGTGACACTCTGACATGTGGTGCATTGTTGTCACCTGTCAAGTCAGTCAGTGAGGCGTGACAAGGCTTGACAACCTGTCAGCTTGACAGGTGACAGCTTGACAGGTAGACAAGTGAGTGACACTCTGACATGTGGTGCATTGTTGTCACCTGTCAAGTCAGTCAGTGAGGCGTGACAAGGCTTGACAACCTGTCAGCTTGACAGGTGACAGCTTGACAGGTAGACAAGTGAGTGACACTCTGACATGTGGTGCATTGTTGTCACCTGTCAAGTCAGTCAGTGAGGCGTGACAAGGCTTGACAACCTGTCAGCTTGACAGGTGACAGCTTGACAGGTAGACAAGTGAGTGACACTCTGACATGTGGTGCATTGTTGTCACCTGTCAAGTCAGTCAGTGAGGCGTGACAAGGCTTGACAACCTGTCAGCTTGACAGGTGACAGCTTGACAGGTAGACAAGTGAGTGACACTCTGACATGTGGTGCATTGTTGTCACCTGTCAAGTCAGTCAGTGAGGCGTGACAAGGCTTGACAACCTGTCAGCTTGACAGGTGACAGCTTGACAGGTAGACAAGTGAGTGACACTCTGACATGTGGTGCATTGTTGTCACCTGTCAAGTCAGTCAGTGAGGCGTGACAAGGCTTGACAACCTGTCAGCTTGACAGGTGACAGCTTGACAGGTAGACAAGTGAGTGACACTCTGACATGTGGTGCATTGTTGTCACCTGTCAAGTCAGTCAGTGAGGCGTGACAAGGCTTGACAACCTGTCAGCTTGACAGGTGACAGCTTGACAGGTAGACAAGTGAGTGACACTCTGACATGTGGTGCATTGTTGTCACCTGTCAAGTCAGTCAGTGAGGCGTGACAAGGCTTGACAACCTGTCAGCTTGACAGGTGACAGCTTGACAGGTAGACAAGTGAGTGACACTCTGACATGTGGTGCATTGTTGTCACCTGTCAAGTCAGTCAGTGAGGCGTGACAAGGCTTGACAACCTGTCAGCTTGACAGGTGACAGCTTGACAGGTAGACAAGTGAGTGACACTCTGACATGTGGTGCATTGTTGTCACCTGTCAAGTCAGTCAGTGAGGCGTGACAAGGCTTGACAACCTGTCAGCTTGACAGGTGACAGCTTGACAGGTAGACAAGTGAGTGACACTCTGACATGTGGTGCATTGTTGTCACCTGTCAAGTCAGTCAGTGAGGCGTGACAAGGCTTGACAACCTGTCAGCTTGACAGGTGACAGCTTGACAGGTAGACAAGTGAGTGACACTCTGACATGTGGTGCATTGTTGTCACCTGTCAAGTCAGTCAGTGAGGCGTGACAAGGCTTGACAACCTGTCAGCTTGACAGGTGACAGCTTGACAGGTAGACAAGTGAGTGACACTCTGACATGTGGTGCATTGTTGTCACCTGTCAAGTCAGTCAGTGAGGCGTGACAAGGCTTGACAACCTGTCAGCTTGACAGGTGACAGCTTGACAGGTAGACAAGTGAGTGACACTCTGACATGTGGTGCATTGTTGTCACCTGTCAAGTCAGTCAGTGAGGCGTGACAAGGCTTGACAACCTGTCAGCTTGACAGGTGACAGCTTGACAGGTAGACAAGTGAGTGACACTCTGACATGTGGTGCATTGTTGTCACCTGTCAAGTCAGTCAGTGAGGCGTGACAAGGCTTGACAACCTGTCAGCTTGACAGGTGACAGCTTGACAGGTAGACAAGTGAGTGACACTCTGACATGTGGTGCATTGTTGTCACCTGTCAAGTCAGTCAGTGAGGCGTGACAAGGCTTGACAACCTGTCAGCTTGACAGGTGACAGCTTGACAGGTAGACAAGTGAGTGACACTCTGACATGTGGTGCATTGTTGTCACCTGTCAAGTCAGTCAGTGAGGCGTGACAAGGCTTGACAACCTGTCAGCTTGACAGGTGACAGCTTGACAGGTAGACAAGTGAGTGACACTCTGACATGTGGTGCATTGTTGTCACCTGTCAAGTCAGTCAGTGAGGCGTGACAAGGCTTGACAACCTGTCAGCTTGACAGGTGACAGCTTGACAGGTAGACAAGTGAGTGACACTCTGACATGTGGTGCATTGTTGTCACCTGTGAAGTCAGTCAGTGAGGCGTGACAAGGCTTGACAACCTGTCAGCTTGACAGGTGACAGCTTGACAGGTAGACAAGTGAGTGACACTCTGACATGTGGTGCATTGTTGTCACCTGTCAAGTCAGTCAGTGAGGCGTGACAAGGCTTGACAACCTGTCAGCTTGACAGGTGACAGCTTGACAGGTAGACAAGTGAGTGACACTCTGACATGTGGTGCATTGTTGTCACCTGTCAAGTCAGTCAGTGAGGCGTGACAAGGCTTGACAACCTGTCAGCTTGACAGGTGACAGCTTGACAGGTAGACAAGTGAGTGACACTCTGACATGTGGTGCATTGTTGTCACCTGTCAAGTCAGTCAGTGAGGCGTGACAAGGCTTGACAACCTGTCAGCTTGACAGGTGACAGCTTGACAGGTAGACAAGTGAGTGACACTCTGACATGTGGTGCATTGTTGTCACCTGTCAAGTCAGTCAGTGAGGCGTGACAAGGCTTGACAACCTGTCAGCTTGACAGGTGACAGCTTGACAGGTAGACAAGTGAGTGACACTCTGACATGTGGTGCATTGTTGTCACCTGTCAAGTCAGTCAGTGAGGCGTGACAAGGCTTGACAACCTGTCAGCTTGACAGGTGACAGCTTGACAGGTAGACAAGTGAGTGACACTCTGACATGTGGTGCATTGTTGTCACCTGTCAAGTCAGTCAGTGAGGCGTGACAAGGCTTGACAACCTGTCAGCTTGACAGGTGACAGCTTGACAGGTAGACAAGTGAGTGACACTCTGACATGTGGTGCATTGTTGTCACCTGTCAAGTCAGTCAGTGAGGCGTGACAAGGCTTGACAACCTGTCAGCTTGACAGGTGACAGCTTGACAGGTAGACAAGTGAGTGACACTCTGACATGTGGTGCATTGTTGTCACCTGTCAAGTCAGTCAGTGAGGCGTGACAAGGCTTGACAACCTGTCAGCTTGACAGGTGACAGCTTGACAGGTAGACAAGTGAGTGACACTCTGACATGTGGTGCATTGTTGTCACCTGTCAAGTCAGTCAGTGAGGCGTGACAAGGCTTGACAACCTGTCAGCTTGACAGGTGACAGCTTGACAGGTAGACAAGTGAGTGACACTCTGACATGTGGTGCATTGTTGTCACCTGTCAAGTCAGTCAGTGAGGCGTGACAAGGCTTGACAACCTGTCAGCTTGACAGGTGACAGCTTGACAGGTAGACAAGTGAGTGACACTCTGACATGTGGTGCATTGTTGTCACCTGTCAAGTCAGTCAGTGAGGCGTGACAAGGCTTGACAACCTGTCAGCTTGACAGGTGACAGCTTGACAGGTAGACAAGTGAGTGACACTCTGACATGTGGTGCATTGTTGTCACCTGTCAAGTCAGTCAGTGAGGCGTGACAAGGCTTGACAACCTGTCAGCTTGACAGGTGACAGCTTGACAGGTAGACAAGTGAGTGACACTCTGACATGTGGTGCATTGTTGTCACCTGTCAAGTCAGTCAGTGAGGCGTGACAAGGCTTGACAACCTGTCAGCTTGACAGGTGACAGCTTGACAGGTAGACAAGTGAGTGACACTCTGACATGTGGTGCATTGTTGTCACCTGTCAAGTCAGTCAGTGAGGCGTGACAAGGCTTGACAACCTGTCAGCTTGACAGGTGACAGCTTGACAGGTAGACAAGTGAGTGACACTCTGACATGTGGTGCATTGTTGTCACCTGTCAAGTCAGTCAGTGAGGCGTGACAAGGCTTGACAACCTGTCAGCTTGACAGGTGACAGCTTGACAGGTAGACAAGTGAGTGACACTCTGACATGTGGTGCATTGTTGTCACCTGTCAAGTCAGTCAGTGAGGCGTGACAAGGCTTGACAACCTGTCAGCTTGACAGGTGACAGCTTGACAGGTAGACAAGTGAGTGACACTCTGACATGTGGTGCATTGTTGTCACCTGTCAAGTCAGTCAGTGAGGCGTGACAAGGCTTGACAACCTGTCAGCTTGACAGGTGACAGCTTGACAGGTAGACAAGTGAGTGACACTCTGACATGTGGTGCATTGTTGTCACCTGTCAAGTCAGTCAGTGAGGCGTGACAAGGCTTGACAACCTGTCAGCTTGACAGGTGACAGCTTGACAGGTAGACAAGTGAGTGACACTCTGACATGTGGTGCATTGTTGTCACCTGTCAAGTCAGTCAGTGAGGCGTGACAAGGCTTGACAACCTGTCAGCTTGACAGGTGACAGCTTGACAGGTAGACAAGTGAGTGACACTCTGACATGTGGTGCATTGTTGTCACCTGTCAAGTCAGTCAGTGAGGCGTGACAAGGCTTGACAACCTGTCAGCTTGACAGGTGACAGCTTGACAGGTAGACAAGTGAGTGACACTCTGACATGTGGTGCATTGTTGTCACCTGTCAAGTCAGTCAGTGAGGCGTGACAAGGCTTGACAACCTGTCAGCTTGACAGGTGACAGCTTGACAGGTAGACAAGTGAGTGACACTCTGACATGTGGTGCATTGTTGTCACCTGTCAAGTCAGTCAGTGAGGCGTGACAAGGCTTGACAACCTGTCAGCTTGACAGGTGACAGCTTGACAGGTAGACAAGTGAGTGACACTCTGACATGTGGTGCATTGTTGTCACCTGTCAAGTCAGTCAGTGAGGCGTGACAAGGCTTGACAACCTGTCAGCTTGACAGGTGACAGCTTGACAGGTAGACAAGTGAGTGACACTCTGACATGTGGTGCATTGTTGTCACCTGTCAAGTCAGTCAGTGAGGCGTGACAAGGCTTGACAACCTGTCAGCTTGACAGGTGACAGCTTGACAGGTAGACAAGTGAGTGACACTCTGACATGTGGTGCATTGTTGTCACCTGTCAAGTCAGTCAGTGAGGCGTGACAAGGCTTGACAACCTGTCAGCTTGACAGGTGACAGCTTGACAGGTAGACAAGTGAGTGACACTCTGACATGTGGTGCATTGTTGTCACCTGTCAAGTCAGTCAGTGAGGCGTGACAAGGCTTGACAACCTGTCAGCTTGACAGGTGACAGCTTGACAGGTAGACAAGTGAGTGACACTCTGACATGTGGTGCATTGTTGTCACCTGTCAAGTCAGTCAGTGAGGCGTGACAAGGCTTGACAACCTGTCAGCTTGACAGGTGACAGCTTGACAGGTAGACAAGTGAGTGACACTCTGACATGTGGTGCATTGTTGTCACCTGTCAAGTCAGTCAGTGAGGCGTGACAAGGCTTGACAACCTGTCAGCTTGACAGGTGACAGCTTGACAGGTAGACAAGTGAGTGACACTCTGACATGTGGTGCATTGTTGTCACCTGTCAAGTCAGTCAGTGAGGCGTGACAAGGCTTGACAACCTGTCAGCTTGACAGGTGACAGCTTGACAGGTAGACAAGTGAGTGACACTCTGACATGTGGTGCATTGTTGTCACCTGTCAAGTCAGTCAGTGAGGCGTGACAAGGCTTGACAACCTGTCAGCTTGACAGGTGACAGCTTGACAGGTAGACAAGTGAGTGACACTCTGACATGTGGTGCATTGTTGTCACCTGTCAAGTCAGTCAGTGAGGCGTGACAAGGCTTGACAACCTGTCAGCTTGACAGGTGACAGCTTGACAGGTAGACAAGTGAGTGACACTCTGACATGTGGTGCATTGTTGTCACCTGTCAAGTCAGTCAGTGAGGCGTGACAAGGCTTGACAACCTGTCAGCTTGACAGGTGACAGCTTGACAGGTAGACAAGTGAGTGACACTCTGACATGTGGTGCATTGTTGTCACCTGTCAAGTCAGTCAGTGAGGCGTGACAAGGCTTGACAACCTGTCAGCTTGACAGGTGACAGCTTGACAGGTAGACAAGTGAGTGACACTCTGACATGTGGTGCATTGTTGTCACCTGTCAAGTCAGTCAGTGAGGCGTGACAAGGCTTGACAACCTGTCAGCTTGACAGTGTACAGCTTGACAGGTAGACAAGTGAGTGACACTCTGACATGTGGTGCATTGTTGTCACCTGTCAAGTCAGTCAGTGAGGCGTGACAAGGCTTGACAACCTGTCAGCTTGACAGGTGACAGCTTGACAGGTAGACAAGTGAGTGACACTCTGACATGTGGTGCATTGTTGTCACCTGTCAAGTCAGTCAGTGAGGCGTGACAAGGCTTGACAACCTGTCAGCTTGACAGGTGACAGCTTGACAGGTAGACAAGTGAGTGACACTCTGACATGTGGTGCATTGTTGTCACCTGTCAAGTCAGTCAGTGAGGCGTGACAAGGCTTGACAACCTGTCAGCTTGACAGGTGACAGCTTGACAGGTAGACAAGTGAGTGACACTCTGACATGTGGTGCATTGTTGTCACCTGTCAAGTCAGTCAGTGAGGCGTGACAAGGCTTGACAACCTGTCAGCTTGACAGGTGACAGCTTGACAGGTAGACAAGTGAGTGACACTCTGACATGTGGTGCATTGTTGTCACCTGTCAAGTCAGTCAGTGAGGCGTGACAAGGCTTGACAACCTGTCAGCTTGACAGGTGACAGCTTGACAGGTAGACAAGTGAGTGACACTCTGACATGTGGTGCATTGTTGTCACCTGTCAAGTCAGTCAGTGAGGCGTGACAAGGCTTGACAACCTGTCAGCTTGACAGGTGACAGCTTGACAGGTAGACAAGTGAGTGACACTCTGACATGTGGTGCATTGTTGTCACCTGTCAAGTCAGTCAGTGAGGCGTGACAAGGCTTGACAACCTGTCAGCTTGACAGGTGACAGCTTGACAGGTAGACAAGTGAGTGACACTCTGACATGTGGTGCATTGTTGTCACCTGTCAAGTCAGTCAGTGAGGCGTGACAAGGCTTGACAACCTGTCAGCTTGACAGGTGACAGCTTGACAGGTAGACAAGTGAGTGACACTCTGACATGTGGTGCATTGTTGTCACCTGTCAAGTCAGTCAGTGAGGCGTGACAAGGCTTGACAACCTGTCAGCTTGACAGGTGACAGCTTGACAGGTAGACAAGTGAGTGACACTCTGACATGTGGTGCATTGTTGTCATCTGTCAAGTCAGTCAGTGAGGCGTGGCAAGGCTTGACAACCTGTCAGCTTGACAGGTGACAGCTTGACAGTAGACAAGTGAGTTACACTCTGACATGTGGTGCATTGTTGTCACCTGTCAAGTCAGTCAGTGAGGCTGACAAGCTTGACAACCTGTCAGCTTGACAGGTGACAGCTTGACAGGTAGACAAGTGAGTGACACTCTGACATGTGTGCATTGTTGTCACCTGTCAAGTCAGTCAGTGAGGCGTGACAAGGCTTGACAACCTGTCAGCTTGACAGGTGACAGCTTGACAGGTAGACAAGTGAGTGACACTCTGACATGTGGTGTCATTGTTGTCACCTGTCAAGT